>CAUYRT010046915.1:0-28250 GCA_963574885.1 Lepilemur ruficaudatus
AAATTAATTGGACAACTAAAAATATATAGAAAATATTAGCCGGGCATGGTGGCACATGCCTGTAGTCCCAGCTACTCGGGAGGCTGAGGCAGAAGGATTGCTTGAGCCCAGGAGTTTGAGGTTGCTGTGAGCTAGGCTGACGCCATGGCACTCTACAGCCCGGGCAACAGAGTGAGACTCTGTCTCAAAAAATAAAAAAAAAATAAAATAAAAAAATTAAAAACTTAAAAATAAGTTTTGGCTAAATCCTTGTTGTGGTAATAATTTTCATTTTTACTACCTAATGTGATAATTAATATTTCTTTTTATTGTCCAAGTTTACAAGCTCCTGCAGACATTGTGCAATTCTCATATTCTATAGTTTTATGAATAATATATATTCAGCTTATTTATACCCTTTGTGATTTTTTTTTTTTTTTGAGTCAGAGTCTCACTCTGTTGCCTGGGCTAGAGTGCCATGGTGTCAGCCTAGCTCACAGCAACCTCAAACTCCTGGGCTCAAGCAATCCTACTGCTTCAACCTCCCAAGTAGCTGGGACTACAGGCATGTGCCGCCATGCCCGGCTAATTTTTTCTACATATTTTTAGTTGGCCAATTGATTTCTTTCTATTTTTAGTAGAAACGGGGTCTCACTCTTGCTCAGGCTGGTTTTGAACTCCTGACCTTGAGCGATCCATCCGCCTCGGCCTCCCAGAGTGCTAGGATTACAGGCATGAGCCACTGCACCTGGCCTACCCTTTGTGATTTGATAAATTTTTATTATTTCCTCTTCATCATTTTGAAGTAGGACGTAGATTTTATTAGTCTTGTCTCATTACACAGTTTACTTCAGAGGCAGACATTAATTGTGTTCTGCAACATCTGTATGATAAAAACATTCCACCATAATATGAAGTACCTTATTTTCAGAGCCTTTAACAGACTTATTTGGCCTCTCATTATTCCTGAAAGTTAGGTGGGACAGTTATATATTTTCTCATTCTATGGCAAAGGAAAAGGAATTTCTGGGCTTTTTTGTTTTTGTTTTTTGTTTTTTTTTTTTTTTAGAGATAGGATCTTGCTCAGGCTGGAGTGCAGGAGTGCAGCGGCAAGCTCGTAGTTCACTATAACCTCAAACTCCTGGGACTCAAGTGATCCACCCACCTCAGCCTCCTGAATAGCTAGGACTACAGGAATTAGCTGCCATGCTTGGCTAATTTTTAAAATTTTTTATAGAGACAGGGTCTTGCTACACTGCCTAGGCTAGTCTTGAACTCCTGGCCTCAAGTGATCCTCCTGCCAGGGCCTCCCAAAGTGCTGGGATTACAGCTGTGAGCCACTGTGCCTGGCCTCATTTTTTTTTTTTTTTAATTCTCCTGTTGGGTTCATTGCTGTTAAAGGTTGGAATTATTTTTTCCAGGGGGGCCAAGCTCTTCCTTACTCTTCAGTGTCTAAATGTATAATCCTTCTTACCTTTTCCTCCTGTCTCCCTGCAGCCATATGTGTCATTGGCTCAGCAGATGGCACCACCTAGTTCAAGCAACATTACCACTAATAGCAGCAGTGGAAGCAATGGAAATGACCAGCTGAGCAAAACCAACCTATATATCCGAGGATTGCAGCCAGGCACTACTGACCAGGACCTTGTCAAGCTGTGTCAACCGTAAGTTGGGGTACATGTAGGCAGGCTTCCGGGAACAGTACAGATTTGGTGATAACTGGCTTCTTTCCAGGTATTATTATCCTAAAATGCAATAGTATTTTGCTCTTTCCCTATTGTCACAATGTTTCTCAGCAGGTCCTCTTAAAAAAAAAAAAATCTACCTACTACTAATATATAAAACCTTTATGTGTTTCCCTGAGGAAATCTGGGATGAGGCTGGCCTTTGAATCTGATATCAAACTTTTCTAGCTCATCCCCCAAACTGATAGTCTTAGTGGAAAGATTGCTATCCTTACATCTTTTTTTTTTCCCCCTGAGACAGAGTCTCCTTCTGTTGCCTGGGCTAAAGTGCAGTGGTGTGATAATAGCTTACTGCAGCCTCAGACTCCTGGACTCAAGTAATCCTCCTTCATCTGCCTTCTAAGTATCTGGGATTACAGGCATGTACCACCACACCGGGCTAATTAAAAAAATTTTTTTGTAGGTGGGGGGTCTTGCTATGGTACCTAGGCTATTCTCAATCTCCTGGCCTCAAGCAGTTCTCCTGCCTTAGCCTCCCAAAGTGCTGGGATTACAGGTGTGAGCCACTGCTCCTGGCCTATCCTTATACCTTGAATAGAAATGTTCACTATCTCTGTCTCTCTCTCTCTCTCTATATATATATTTATAGATATATATTAATTAGAAAGCAATTAGAGCTAGCAATGAGGAGAGAAGAGATTGGGACTAGCCAATCAAATTACACACTCTGAAGAGTTTCTGCTACTGGAGGTAATCCTTTTGAATCAGAGGAGCCCTCAAATTAGTGGATAAAGAGGAAGGCAGAGAGAGAAGCTGTCACTCTGCATCTGTCTCATGAAGACCCTCTGGAGTTCTTAGTAGATTTGAGTCATGAAGTAGAGATAATTGCCACAGAATTAGCCCAGTTAGGAATGTTAGAAAATGACATGAGTGCACAGATGCGCAGCTCAATTTTATTGGGCAGAAAAGCATGTATTTCAAATAATACATTTGGGGGAATAATTAGAAGAAGTCTGACAGTAGGACGGGAAGATAATAGGAAGAGGGAAAGAATTGAGTTTGAATAAGTGAATGATTGAAAGAGGTAGAAATAGGTGCTTTGTTTATTTACCATCTTTTAAAAACTTTTTATTGACATGTAATAAGCATACGAAAAAGTATAAATAAGTGTATATATACTACAGTGAATTTTCACAAAAGTAACAGTCCCTTGTGTAAATTCCCTTGTACCTGGATCAAGAAATAGAACATTACCAACTCTTCGGAAGTCTACCTGCCAGTTCTTATTCCCCCTCCCCACAATAGTAGCTGCTGTTTAACTTCTAAATAATAAGGCCAGGTGTGACTTCTCACATCTGTAATCCCAGCACTTTGGGAAGCCGAGGTGGGAGGATCACTGGAGGCCACGAGTTTGAGACCAGCTTGAGCAACATAGTGAGACACATCCCCCCAAAAAATTTAAAAATTAGCCAGATGTGATGGTGAACACCTGTAGTCCCATCTACTCAGGAGGCTGAGGCAAGAAGATTGCATAAGCCCAGGAGTTCAAGGCTACAGTAAGCTATGATCATGCCATTGCACTCTAGCCTGAGTGACACAGCAAGACCCCATCTCTTTTTTTTTTCTTTTTGAGACAGAGTCTCACTCTGTTGCCTGGGCTAGAGTGCCATGGCGTCAGCCTAGCTCACAGCAACCTCAAACTCCTGGACTCAAGCAATCCTTCTGCCTCAGCCTCCCAAGTAGCTGGGACTACAGGCATGTGCCACCATGCCCGGCTAATTTTTTCTATGTATTTTCAGCTGACCAATTAATTTCTTTTTATTTTTAGTAGAGATTGGGTCTCGCTCTTCCTCAAGCTGGTTTCAAACTCCTGACCTTGGGAGCTATCCACCCGTCTTGGCCTCCCAAAGTGCTAGGATTACAGGCGTGAGCCACTGCACCCGGCCAAGACCCCATCTCTTAAGTAAATAAATAACTAAGAGTGGTGTGGCCTATTTGAACTTCATATAAATATAATCATAAAGTGAGTGTATACTCCTTTATGTCTGGCTTCTTTTGCTACATGTTTGTGAGATTCATTAATGTTGTTGCATGCTTATTTATTCTTATTGCTTTATAGATTTCCATCATAGAGCTGGGCACAGTGGCACACACCTGTTGTCCCAGCTACTCAGGAGGCTGAGGTAGGAGGATCCCCTAAACCCAGGAGTTCGAGGCTGTAGTGAGCTATTATCTTGCCTGTGACTAGCCACTGCACTCCAGCCTAGGTGACATAGCAAGACCCCATCTCTAAAAATAAAAAATAAATAAGGCCGGGCGTGGTGGCTCACGCCTGTAATCCTAGCACTCTGGGAAGCCGAGGCGGGAGGATCGCTCAAGGTCAGGAGTTCAAAACCAGCCTGAGCAAGAGTGAGACCCCGTCTCTACTAAAAATAGAAATTAATTGGACAACTAAAAAAATAAATATATAGAAAAAATTAGGTGGGCATGGTGGTGCATGCCTGTAGTCCCAGCTACTTGAGAGGCTGAGGCAGGAAGATCGCCTGAGCCCAGTAGTTTGAGGTCGCTGTGAGCTAGGCTGACACCATGGCACTCTAGCCCAAGCAACAGAGTGAGACTCTGTCTCTAACTAACTAACTAACTAACTAACTAACTAACTAAATAAATAAATAAATAAATAAATAAATAATGATTTCCATCAAAGCACTATACCACAGTTAGTTACCCATTCTACTATTGTTGGACATTTGGGTTGTTTCCAGTTATGATGATTATGACTATAAATAGTGCTGCTGTGAACCTATACATGTCTTTTGGTACATGTATATACACATTCATGTTGGATATATACCCAGGAGGTCATAGTTTATACATCTGTTGAGCTTTTGTAGATACTACTAAATAATTTTCTGAAGTGGTTAAGCTAAATTTAAACTCCCACAGTGGGGTATGTAAGTTCCAGCTGCTCTAAATCCTGGAGAAGCAGATCATTTGACCCTTAAAATGTAGTTCTATGAGGTGTCAGAAGTATTCTGTAAATTCCTTATTCTTCTGAGGAAATGATTTGGTTCATACAAATCATATAGATTTTGGCTAGCACCAGACCACACAAACTCAGTCTCTAAAGGTTAGGTGTATATATAAAACTGGTCCTTTCTTTATTTCAGTTTACCGTACTAGAAAGGTATTTAAGTAGAACTTAGGGGACTTAGTCTACGACTAGTAATATTTAGGGGAGGTGGGAATTGGCAGAAATCTTGCTTTATGAGGGAAAAGAATATCATATCAATGTAGAAATGTCCTTGATTTCTACATTTATGTTTCTTGAAGTAAATACAATGTGCTACAAAAATCCTCTCACACCACAAGACTGAAAAGAAACCCAGTTTGACTTCACTAAACAGTTGTCCTTTGGTATCCATGGGGTCTGGTTCCAGGTCCTCTCCCTACCTCCCCCCGCCCCATACCAAAATCCATGTATGCTCAAGTCCTTACATATAAATGGCATAGTATTTGTATATAACCTATGCACATCCTCCCATTTACTTTAAATGATCTCTAGATTACTTATAATGCCTAATACAATATAAATGCCATGTAAATAGTTCTTTAACTGTATTGTTTAGGGAATGATGACAAGGAAAAAGGTATTTACATGTTCAGTACAGTGCAACCATTCTTTTTTTTTTCTTTCCTGTATATTTTCAGTCCATGGTTGGTTGAATCCACAAATGTAGAACCCGTGGATACAGAGGGACAACTGTATTTTTAAACTTTTATTTTGTCCTTCTGAATAGTTGCCGTATCTTTTGCTGTGTCTGGAGGGATGGAATAGTCAGGGTCAACATGTACGGTAGAAGTAAGAAGCCCAAAAGGGGACCATGAAGAAGTAGGAGTGAGGCGGGGATGAAATGGTTGGCAGAGGGATTATGATGAAGAAGAGCTGAGACGAACAGGTGGGTGGGGCCCTCTGAATACTGTGAGCCGGGAGTTACACCTTTCTAGGAAGGCTGTTTCTCATGTGTAGAAGGACTTCCAGCATTTGTCCCAGTTGTCTCTCCCTGGGTTGTGGGGCAAGTAAATGTTGCTGGATCCTAAACTCTGATGTGTGGGAAGGAGAGAGTAGAGTCTAGGACTAGAACTCCTGGGTTTCTTGGAGGGGCTCTTTCTTCCAAGGAGGAATCAGCAGTGACCCAGCTGTTGCCAGCTGCAGTGGAAATTCTGAGCTCAGAGTCTCAGGCTGCTAGACCACAGCAAGCTCCACCCTGGGGCCTTGATAGGGATAGCAGTACATGTATCCTCTGGCCTATAGTCAGACTCCTCAGGAATCCCTCCCCTTGCCTAAATTTGGGAAAGAATCCAAGTATGTAGCCCTGAAGGGCTAGGATAGCCACATCCATCCCCATCCCCCTTTTAATGTGTTCTTTTCTCAAGCTCCAGGGCATTGCTTGGCTTATTTTATCTAATCCTATGAGTTACAGAAGTTCCTCTAAAAAGTCAGTGAGAGGCCACCAACGAGCAAAAACAAATGAATCAATCATCATATGATGATTGAAGAAAGAAGAGATTGGGGGTAAAAAAACCGCTTGTTTTTGGGGTATTGGTCTCAAATTCAGTCTCTGCCAACTGTTTTCAGTTGGCTCTTACACTTCTGACTTTTTTTTTAGTAATTTCTATTTTGTCTCTTTAATATTTTCACCCTTCTGGAATGGAATGTAGAGGCTTTTTTCTAGTGGAACACCTCTGGTATAATCCTGATCTGTGATGCTCTGCTACTCAGGTTCTGGGAGCTCCATATGACTATTGCCAAAGTATGATTTTTCAAAAAGTTGAAAAATATGACTGTTATGCAAATATAGAATAAACACATGTCAAAGATTTATTTAACATATTAATAAGGGAACCAGCAGGATGTTAAAATGGATTCAAAGTGCATTTGAAGAACTGAGTATTTATAGGCATTGAAGAAAGAATGTTGGAATAAGATGCTAGGTTAGATAGAAAACTGGTTTATGTCCTACAGGGCAGTAAAACCAGTAACCTTTGAGATTATCTTTTCTACCAGGCAGAAATAATTTGCATTTCTACTGGACAAAAAATCTACAAGTTGTATCACAAAGTCTGGGCCCTGATCAGTAGTAAATGGTAAGTTAAACAAAGAAACTTCCCTCTAGATGGTGAAATACTCTGTGAATGTGCCTTTTAGACAGTGTTCCAAAATGACATTGAAAGGATATACAGTCATGCTTTTGCCTTGTTACCAAGTTTTAGATGATTTTCTTTTTTTTTTTCTTTTTCTCAGAGTTTCCCTCTGTTGCCCAGGCTAGAGTGCAGTGGCATGATCATACCTCACTGCAACCTTGAACTCCTGGGCTCAAACAGTCATTCTGCCTCAGCCTCCCAAGTAGCTGGGACTATAGTTGCTCACCTGGCTAATTTTTTTCTGTTTCTTGTAGTGATGGGGTCTCACTATGTTGCTCAGGCTTGTCTCAAACTGCTGACCTCAAGCAGTCATCCCTCCTTGGCCTCCCAAAGTGCTGGGATTACAGGTGTTAGCCACCATGCCTGGACAGATGATTTTATTAATACTACTGTTATACTTGATCTTGTTCCCACTCCCCTCCCTAACACACTCAGTCTTGACCATGAGAAATAGAAGTCTTAGAATGTGGTAAGGCAAGCCAGGTGCTTGAGCTCAGGAGTTCAAGACCAGCCCGTGCAACATAGTGAGACCCCATCTCTACAAAATTTTTTTTAAAAGTTAGGCCAGGCACGGTGGCTCATGCCGGTAATCCTAGCACTCTGGGAGGCCAAGGCAGGAGGATTGCTCAAGGTCAGGAGTTCGAAACTAGCCTGAGCAAGAGTGAGACCCCATCTGTACTAAAAATAGAAAGAAATTAATTGGCCAACTAAAAACATATAGAAAAAATTAGCCAGGCATGGTGGCACATGCCTGTAGTACCAGCTATGCAGAAGGCTGAGGCAGGAGGATCGCTTGAGCCCAAGAGTTTGAGGTTGCTGTGATCTAGGCTGACGCCACGGCACCCTAGCCCAGGCGACAGAGTGAGACTCTGTTTCCAAAAAAAAAAAAAAAAAGGCCGGGCGCGGGGGCACGGTGGCTCACACCTGTAGTCCTAGCACTCTGGGAGGCTGAGGCAGGCAGATCGCTCAAGGTCAGGAGTTCCAAACCAGCCTGAGCAAGAGCGAGACCCCGTCTCTACTGAAAAATAGAAAGAAATTAATTGGCCAACTAAAAATATATAGAAAAAATTAGCTGGGCATGGTGGCGCATGCCTATAGTCCCAGCTACTCGGGAGGCTGGGGCAGAAGGATCACTTGAGCGCAGGAGTTTGAGGTTGCTGTGAGCTAGGCTGATGCCACGGCACTCTAGCCCAGGCAACACAGTGAGACTCTGTCTCAAAAAAAAAAAAAAAAAGTTAGCCAGGCACACTGGTACATGCCTGTAGTCCTAGCTACTTGGGAGGTTGAGGCAGGAGGATCATTTCACTTGAGCCCAAGAGTTCAAGGCTGCAGTGAGCTGTGATTGCACCACTGCACTCCAGCCTGGGTGACGGAATGAGACCATGCAGGCCTTGTTTCTAAGGAAAAAAACAAAAGAATATGGTAAGGCAGAGAGTCAGTAGATTAAAATTGGGGTTCCTTGAATATAATGACAGTAATAGCAATTAAGATTTTCAGGTGCTTACCATGTGGTAGTCGTTAGTGCTTTATATTTATTAACTCATTTCTTATTCACAATAATCCTATCTCCATTTTACAGATGTTGAGGCTGAGACACAGAAAGGTTAAATGACTTGTCCAAAATGCTAGAAAGTGGCAGAACCAGAATTTGAACCAAGCGATTTGGTTCAGCTTGACCTTCAGTCAATGGGTTAGTCCCAGCTACTCAGAAGCCTAGATGGGAGAATCACTTGAACCCGGAAGTTCGAGGCTGCAGTGAGCTATGATCATGCCACTCTAGCCTGGGTGACAGAGGGAGACTCTGTCTCTTAAAAAAAAAAAATTAAGGAGTCAGTAAAGGGGTGGGAATGGGGTGTCAGAGAAGAGAAACTTTTATAGTTTTTTCATAGGAGAAATAGTGTTTGTCCAAAAGAAGATAAGTAAAATCAAGGATTATTTTTAGTCCTCAAGGAATTCCAGCCAGAACTCTGCCTTTACACACTTTGCTATGTGGACATTGCCAGGCTTTTTTCCCAAAAAAGACAGTTATCTCTTTCCAACTAGTATCTGAGCCTTAATTGGGAAATAGAAATGTGTTGGTTTTATAAGGTCTACAGTTACCTTATTTCTTGTAGGCATCTTTAGGGGATAGGTTTATATTAAGGGTGGCATTTTTAATTTATTTATTTTTTGTTTTTATTAAGGTGTGAGTAGGAAACATCCTAGTGAAAGCACAAAAAGGGCGTGGATTCATCCAGGTGTCTCAATCTCTGTCCTATTCTTAGTTTCTAGCCCCAGATCCCCAGATTATCACTTTTTTTTTTTTTTTTTGAGACAGAGTCTTACTTTGTTGCCCAGGCTAGAGTGAGTGCCGTGGTGTCAGCCTAGCTCACTGCAACCTCAAACTCCTGGGCTCAGGCAATCCTGCTGCCTCAGCCTCTCAAGTAGCTGGGACTACAGGAGTGCGCCACCATGCCCTGCTAATTTTTTGTTTCATTTTTAGTTGACTGGCTAATTTTTTCTAGTTTTAGTAGAGACGGGGTCTCTCTCTTGCTCAGGCTGGTCTTGAACTTCTGAGCTCGAGCAATCCTTCCGCCTTCGCCTCCCAGAGTGCTAGGATTACAGGCGTGAGCCACCGCACCCGGCCCAAATTATCACTCTGTATTTTCCTCTCTCTTAGATATGGCAAGATTGTTTCCACTAAGGCCATACTGGACAAGACCACAAACAAATGCAAAGGTAAGAGAACAGCTGTCCTTGGTGTTGGAGAGCACCAATGAGTGAGGCCATCCTGTACTGCTGAGAGTCCGGAGTGCCAAGGAGGAATCTCTGAGGTTTTCTGGCTTAAAAAATAATTGGATTCCTCAGTGACCAGATAGCTAGAGCTGAAAATACTATTTGGAGGGTGGGGGACTCAAGGCTAGAAGACTGCACAGAGCACCTTAGAGTCCACTGGGCTTATTTTAGACTTCAGGTTTCTGGATGGGGTGGTGAAGGTGGGTAGGTGAAACTGTTTCTACTTAGCAAAGCAGTGTAAATGCCTTTTGGGAGGGGTGACTTGGTAGGTGTTACTTTCTGAGGATGAATAGTTTAATTGGGGTTTTGATCAGTTCTGATGAAGCTTCAAGAGTGGAAGGTGGACACAAGCTTGGGGTGGGGAGGGGCTCCTTCCCAGGTAGCTGATTATCTGCTCTGGAGAGACTGCATTCTCTACATGCCTAGCATTTATGGGGCATGTCTAGAAAAGAGGGGAGGAGTTCTTTTAGAGGTATGAAAGGGGCTGTGGGTTATCAGCAGAGCCTAGTTCCTGAAACCTCAGATTTCTGAAGGGAGAGGGAGAAAGACAGGGATACCACAGAACCTCATTGCCTTGGCATTCTTAGCCACAAAGTAGAATAAATCTCAGGGTTTGAGGAGCACATGGATAACCACCTGAAACCTCTTAATTTCTCTTTCTCCCTACCACTTCTGTTACATGGATCATAACTCTTCCTCTGTCTCCTGAAAAGCCTGGGCCTACCTCCCTTGTACCTCCCACCTCCCAGTGATGCTGTTTCCCTGTTCCAGGCTATGGATTTGTGGATTTTGACAGTCCTTCAGCAGCACAGAAAGCTGTGACAGCACTGAAAGCCAGTGGTGTACAGGCACAGATGGCAAAGGTAGGAGTAATACCCCATGTCTGGTCCTCTGAGGAGTTTGTGGTTAGCACCAAAGTTCTAGTTCCAAGGTTTCCAGAGGGCTTAAGAATCATGAAATTGAATGGTTGAGGGCTAACTTCAATGCTTTCTGACTGCATTTGGCTAAAGACAGTCTGGGCCAGTGTCCATTGAGTACTGCTGGCTGCTGGAGGAAGATTGTATTCAAAGTCTGTGGCAGGTGGCTCTGTCAACTCTGTTCCTCTCATGGAGTTATTGGAAGTAGGCAAGAGGGTCAGGAGGCCTCTTCCAGTATTCCAGCTGCTTCCCTGGCCCCACTTCCCTACTGGACAAGGTTGTGATAATTTTGCAACATTCTCTAAAGAAGCCAATTGTATAATTCAGAAGTTCAGAAAAATGCTTTCCACCTCCCAATGTTGTCCCCTGTAGGGGCAGGGAAACCACAGCAAGAAAGGAAACTGTCCCTTCCCAAATCTGTCAGAAGTTTTGGTTTTCACCTAGCCTACTGGAAAGCTTTTTTCTCTCACTTCTTCTGTTAGGTGGGATTTTCCCCTTGCCTTTTGGAAGCCATTATGGATACTATGTGCAGAGCTGATGAAGCAGGCCTGCCAGCTACCTTTTTCTGTAATAGTTAAAGAAAAAGGGAACCCTAAAGGAAAATGCAGAAGACCGATTTAGGTTGCTGGTTACCCACTGTTTAGGGCAGAGTGACTGCTTAAATTCTTAAAAATACCACTGTTATGCTATTTCCTCCACATCTGCGGTGGGGGAAAAATACAACTGTTAAAAGATACTAGCATTTTGCACATTCTGCCCTCTGGAATGGCTCTTATACCTCTTCTTTCTGGAGTAAAATTCTTTGATAAAAGCTTAAAGGTTTAGGAGCCTTCAGGGTTCCTAGGAGCCTAGAGATCACTGGGTCCATGGTGACCCAGTGAACTACATACACATCTGGCCCTTTCTCTGTTTCCTTCTTCCCTCTTCCTGCTTTTCCTCTATCAGGGAGTGAACAGACATTCCTACTCAGAGGATTCTTCGTGGCAGGAAGAGAAGAGGGAGGGGGGATTACTCAAAACAATCCAGCCAAGGAGCAAGGCAGTCCAGGAGAATGCAGCCTCTGGGACAGGCTGTCTGCGGAGAGGGGGAGTACTTTCTGCCTGGTTCTTAAAGAGACAGCCAGACACCATTGATGACTTGTCTTATGGGCTTGTACAGTACTAGAAATATTAAATATGCTTGTCTTCTCCCTGGACTCAATATACAACCTGTGGTAGTAGGACTGGGTATTACAAATAGTTAAGATTCTCTTTGTTTATATGGGACCTTTCCTACAATCTCTTTTCTGAAATGTCATTTTGTGGATGAGGGCTGAGGGTGGAAGAGGGATAAGAGATGTGAGCCTCATTTTCTCACTTTTATTTCCATAGCAACAGGAGCAGGACCCCACAAATTTATACATCTCAAACCTCCCACTGTCGATGGATGAGCAAGAACTGGAGGGGATGCTGAAGCCCTTTGGCCAGGTTATCTCCACCCGAATCCTTCGAGATACCAGTGGGACTAGCAGAGGGGTTGGCTTTGCAAGGTGAGGGATGGCAGAGTGGGAAATGATGAGGTTATAAAAAATGTTACTGGCTGGGCATGGTGGCTCATGTCTGCAATCCTAGCATTTGGGAGGCAGAGGCAGGAGGAGGATCTCTTAAAGCCAGGAGCTCAAGACCAGCCTGAGCAACACAGTGAGACCCCATGTCTACAAAAAATTTAAAAAATTAGCTGGGTGTGGTGGTGCACGCCGGTAGTCCCAGCTACTTGGGAGGCTGATGCAGGAGGATCACTTGGGCCCAGGAGTTTGAGCTTGCAGTGAGCTATGATGACACCATTGTACTCTAGCCCAGGCAACAGAGTGAGACCCTGCCCACCCCCCCAAAAAAAAGGTCACTTAGGAGGTCACCAAAACACAATCTGTGCCTCTCCTCCACAAAAGTAACTAAAGTATTGGTCAAAAATACTTGACAATAAATCAAAAATTTATTTTATTATAGATTGCAATACTCAAAAAATCATTAGCCACTAGATTTTTATCCTTTCCCCACTACTTGCTGCTACTCTAGCCTTTATTTCTTTGAACCAGACCCAACCAGAATAAAATATGTCTGTATATTCTTTTTTTGTTTGTTTTAGATCCAGGGAAACCAACTGAAATAATTCTGTGCATTCTTTTTTTTTTTTTCCCACGTCAGACAGATAACATGCTGAAAACATAAAGAGGTTTGAGGGAGGCATATCTCAGACATGCATGAAAACCTAATCATCATGCTTATGAACTACAAAAGGATCAGCATTCTGTACATTCTTATAGCTTACTGAGTATTTCTCATACTGTTATCTCATTTAATCTTTACAACAACCTCATGAGATAAATATTCTCCATTTTGAAGATGAAGAAAGTGAATTCCTCAGTATGAAGTGATTTGCCCAAGTTCTCATGGGAGTGGGTAGTAGAACAGAACCCCTCTAATCCTGCTGGTTTCAAGATCAGTAGGATGAAGTAGTAGATTTGGTCTACCTTTTCAGATCTGTTGGGAGACCTATATTCTAGAAGAACTGTCACTAACTGCCCCTGTGGTATCAGACCTTTATGAGCATTGGTTCACCCTCAGGGTGTTTCGTGGAGCTGCAGTTTTCCAGGGTGCCCTCCTCTGGACTCGGATGTCATTGTTGTAGTGCTTCAGCCTCCCCTAGCCCACTTAAGAAATGGCTCTGCTTTTATTTATTTTAAGATTTTATTTGGGTTACAGTGGTATATGCCCATAGCCCTAGCTACTTGAGAGGCTGATGCTGGAGGATCTCCTGAGGCCAGTCTGGGCAATGTAGTGAGATGTCCATCTCTTTAAAAAAAAAAAAAGATTTTATTTGAAAGAGGATTAGGTTGCATTTTTTTTTTTTTAGGTTTGAAAACTACTGAACTAAGTGATTGGAGGATCCCTTTTTGTTTTATTAATATATCTTGTCTGGTCCACGAACATTCCCTTCCCCTCTGTGTTTCAGACCTTAGGAACAAGGAATAGGTCAGGGGTGGGGAACCTGTTCATGTTGGAAGGCTGTATTCAAGAAACTTCATTTAGAAATACTTAAAAATATACATTATTTTATAGAAGTCTACTATGTATTTAATCATTTAAAAAAATGAAAACTATTTGTTAATTTTAAAGTTAACTAACCTTTTAATGAGATTGCTGTGTCTGCTTTTTGTTGGAAAGCATTTGAATATTTGGTTGCAGCATGGCAGTCCACAGTTTCAGTTGCACCTCTAGATGGGTATCAGTCATTTGTGACCTTAAGGGCTTCTTGATTTGGGTTAGGTAGGAGAATGTAGCGATAAGTGGTTGAAAAGCAAGAAAGCATTTTTCAGGCATGTTGCTGAAGGTGTGGGTATTCTATTGCTTTTTTCCATATTTCAGTTGGATCTTTCTAAGTACCAAACAATGACTTTAAAATGTCGTCTACTGAGAGCTCAATCAGTTCTATTTGTAGTTCTTTAGGTGCTTTGGTGATACTAAGTGCGATTGAAATGCTAATTTGAGTGTGATGTCATGATTCTCAAAGTCAGTGAACTTTTCATTGTATTCTCCAATTAATAGGGCTATAGCCTGAGCAAGAGCGAGACCCTGTCTCTACTAAAAATAGAAATTGGCCAACTAAAAAAAAAACATATATATATATATATAAAAAATTAGCCGGGCATGGTGGCGCATGCCTGTAGTCCCAGGCTGAGGCAGAAGGATTGCTTGAGCCCAGGAGTATGAGGTTGCTGTAAGCTAGGCTGATGCCACGGCACTCTAGCCGGGCAACACAGTGAGATACTGTCTCAAAAAAAAAAAAAGAGAAGAGAAGAGAAAAGAAAACAGATTTTTAATGAGGATTGGGAATTGCAATGCTATCTTGTTTCTACTAAAGATAAGATGATTTGCTTGCTTTGTGATCCTGCAATATCAACTTTAAAGAAATTCAATGCTCATCAGCATTATAACACTCATAAGGACCACAAATCTTTTAAATTAGAGGAAGAGGCATGAAAGGTTGTACTGCAGATGTTAAAAGATGAAAAGCAAAAGCATAGACAATTCTTTCAAGCAGCAGTAAGACCTGGAAATAATGCCACTGAAGCAACTTATAAAGCAGCTTGTACACTGGGGAAAAAGGGGAAGCCATGCAGTCAGTGATGTAGAAATTGTGAAAGAATGCATTGTCAGAGTTGTGGGATGCTTAGACCCTAATAATGTTTCAAAGTACAAACAACTGCCTCTTTCAAGGAGAACCATAACTGATCGGCCTGAATTAGGCTTCAACTTAACAGAACAACTTCATGTAATACTTCAAAAGAAGAATATACATTATTTAATCACTTTGGATGAATCAACTGATGCTACTGACTTGGTGCAGGTTTTATACTAATACTTCATTCGGGTCATAACAGAAGATTTTCTTTGGTACAAAGAGTTACTCACTTTGGGCACTCTTACAAACAGAACACCGGGAATAGTTATCTTCAACAACTTTCAGGATAAATGTCGTTGAGTGTTCAAGATAAATTTAGTGAGTGTTTGTACAGATGGTGTACCTTCCATGACAGGAAAACGTGAAGGGTTTATTGCACAGATAAAAAAGTATCAATAGATCCAGATGCTGTCATTTCTTTTCATGGTATCTTGCATCAGAAAAATCTCTGTGCTAAAGCTACTATTTTAAGTGACACTTTGCAACAAGTTATAAGTCTTGTTAACTATATTCTTGCAAATGCAACATGGTATCTTCAGGTTTGTTAACACACTAAAGTTGAAAGATGGAGCATTCAGTGTGCATTTGCCGTATCATTCTAAAGTGCATCGGCTATGACAGGGACAGGTGTTAGCCAAAATTTTATCTCAGTGAGAATAGTTAAATTTTATGAAGAACAGAATCAGCAATGTGAATTACTGAAAGAAGATTTTTATAGTAATGAAGCATTTCTGTGTGATATCATGTCAAATCAAAATGACTTGAATATTTCTTTGCAAGGTAAAACTAAGTCTGTATATGATATGTGGCAAAAAATCCAAGCATTTCAAAAGAAGCTATCTTTTTTCAAAACACTTCTTCTTCAAAAGGAAATTTCAGATGAACATTTTCCCCAGTTAGCAAACAAAGGTCATTGATGAGCTGGATGATATATGTGAATCATTTGAAAAATATGCAGCTGTTATAGCCCTATTTTTTTTTTTTTTTGAGACAGAGTCTCACTGTGTTGCCCAGGCTAGAGTGCCGTGGCATCAGCCTAGCTTACAGCAACCTCATACTCCTGGGCTCAAGCAATCCTTCTGCCTCAGCCTCCCAACTAGCTGGGACTACAGGCATGCACCACCATGCCTGGCTAATTTTTTATATATATATATATATATATTATTTTTAGTTGGCCAATTAATTTCTTTCTATTTTTAGTAGAGATAGGGTCTTGCTCTTCCTCAGGCTGGTTTCGAACTCCTGACCTTGAGCAATCCACCTGCCTCGGCCTCCCAAAGTGCTAGGATTACAGGCGTGAGCCACCACGGCCGGCCATCCCTTATAATTTTTAGAACACATTTATATACATTATCTCATTTGATCCGTACAACACTGTGTAGTGGGGTAGATGGATATTATCTCTAAAGCACAAATGAGGAATGGGTCCAGAGGGTTTTGGTGAGCGTCCTAACTTACAGAACTTTGGGTGGTAATCTGGCACTGGAATCTAGATCTTCTGATTCCTTACTCAGTCCTCTTTCCCCAGTAAGAAACTTTAACTCGGTGATTCCCACCATTCCTTTTTCTATCACTATGGACCTTTTCTAATTACTTTTCCTTCCACAGACTTCTGAAATCTTAGTGATGTTATCAGTAGCTAATTAGATCTGAATAATTATAACCAGAAGCAAAAATAAATATTGGCAAATTCTTAGCTTGTGCAGTTTTATTGGAATAAAGGAACATTTTCCATTAGGAATTTTGTAATAAAAAATAATGGTAACAGCCACTATTTCTTATATTCTTATTTATGTACCAAACACAATAGTAGGCCCATCCATCTTTGGAATAGTAACAGCTTGAAGACCTCCATTATTCCTTTGAGGATACCCTACCAGGGCCAGTTTAGAGAACCTTCATTAGAAGCTGGGGTTGCCTCTTCAAGATAACTTGAATTTGTCTGGCAGAAGCTCTGTGTTTCTGTAGTCATAACATTTGGAGCATTTGTGGGGCTGGGAACTTAGAGCTTTCTCTATGAATGTATGGAGAGCACAGATCCTGGAGAAGCTAGAGCCTAACCCCTCTTGTGCTCCTTAGGATGGAGTCCACAGAGAAGTGTGAAGCCATCATCACCCACTTTAATGGAAAATATATTAAGACACCCCCTGGAGTACCAGGTGAGGCATCTGGGAATCAGGCTGAGAGGGCCATAGGTTGTTACTCCCAGTGAAGATTCTGGAGGAGTTTTGCGTGAGCGTGAGTGGGCCAAATAAGGAGGGACTTAGCTGCCCATCTGCTTTCTTTCTTGGCAGCCCCATCTGATCCTTTGCTTTGCAAATTTGCTGATGGTGGACCAAAGAAACGACAAAACCAAGGAAAATTTGTGCAGAATGGACGGGCCTGGCCAAGGAATGGAGACATGGTAAGAGGACTTCCAAGGAAACAGGAGTGCTAAGGACATTAAAGTGGAATGGAAATTACCATTGCCTGATTTCTGTGAGTTTAGGTGGCAAGCTTGAGAGCTACCATATGTAACTGGGAGATGCTGGCTGTTAACATACTCTTCATCATGGGTCTTAAGTGGAGTTGTGCAGTTTGCACAATCAGAAAAACTCTGGAACAGCTGTAGTGGGGAGACTTATTCAGACTTTTTCAGTTGCACTAAATACATTCCCAGCTTTGGCATTCTGGCCTTGCTCTTGTTCTCATTTGAAGGCTCACAATATGAACACTTTGTTTTTTCTTTATAGGGTGGTGGTATGGCATTGACCTATGACCCCACCACAGCACTTCAGAATGGGTAAGGGTGTTTTATATAATCAGGTGACCTGAAAATGACAATATGTCCAGGCACTTGGATGTTTCATCTTGATTTTCAAATAGCAGTTAATGGGAAAGTGGCCATGCTTATTAGCTGGGGGTCTTACCTTGTGGTTTCCTGTGACTTGGTACTGATTGAGATTACCTCCTGCAGGTTTTACCCAGCCCCTTATAACATCACCCCCAACAGGATGCTTGCTCAGTCTGCACTGTCCCCATACCTTCCATCTCCTGTGTCTTCCTATCAGGTATGTTCATGCCTAGAATAGGGTATGGTGGTTTTCCCTACCATTATGTTTTAGGTGAAGGAACATAAGGCTAGAAACTACTTGTTTTTTGGTTTTTTCTTTGTACATATTACAAATAATTTTACATAAAGGCATAAAATGTGACCTTTATGTGCAAATGTGGTTACATTTACAGTACATAGTTTTAGTGGCATCCTCTTACTCTCCTTCCACTACCTCCACAAGTAAACCCATGGCAATTTCCTGCTGTGTAGCATTTTTCATATTTTTTTCATGTGCATATATATATCTGTATAGAGTTTTGGGAGTTTTATAAAAATTGGACCATATTAAGTATATTTTTTACATTTCATTCTTCTTACTTAGCAGTATCTTAGACCAATAATTCTCAAAGTATAGTCCCTAAAAGCACGGTATCAGCATCACCTGGGAATTTTTTAGAAACACAGATTTTGGACTCCACTCCAGATGTACTGAATCAGAAACTCTGAGGATGGGGCTCAGCAATCTGGTTTTAACAAGCCCTCCAGGCAATTCTGTTGCAGCTAATGTTGACATCCTCTGCTCTAATTATGTCTTTTTAGTGGTTGCATTGTATTTCTTGTTGCAGATATGCCAGAATTCTTTAGCTATACTGTAGTGAAAGGCATTCACTTGGATCTCAGTTTTTTGCTGCTGCAAATAATGCTCCAATAAATGTCCTTGTGCCTATATTCTTTCATATGAGTACTTTTATTTCTGGGGGCTAGAGTCCCAGGATGGGATTGAATAATATATGGATTTTCAGTTTACAGATGTTGTCAGATTGTTTTCCACAAAGGCTATGTCAATTTACATTCCCACCAGCCATGTTTGAGAGAACCCATTTCCTTCTAGCCATAGGTGTCATTGTTCTTTTAAAATTTTTCCTGTCTTGATGAATGTAAAGTACATTGCTACTTTAATTTGCATTTCCCTGACTATAAGTAAATTTAAGCATTTTTTTGTTTGTCATATTTTGATTTACTTTTCCCTGATTGTTGTTCATGTGCTTTGCTCATTTTTCTGTTTATTTGTTCTTTTCCTGTTAACTTATAAAACACTCTTTTTGTAAGTATCAATGCTTTGTGTGTTATCTTTGTTACCAATATTTTTTTCCAATTTTATTTTTTGTCTTTTGTCTATTGTCTTTGTGGTCCTCAAGCCTTGCTATGTATCAGAGTCACTTGGAAAGTTTATTAAATCCTAGGTAGTTGGGTACCACACCTAGAGTTTCTGATTCATTAAGTCTAGAATGGTAGCAAGAACTTGCATTTCTAGGCCAGGCGCAGGTGGCTCACACCTGTAATCCTGGCACTCTGGGAGGCCGAGGCGGGAGGATCGCTCAAGGTCAGGAGTTCGAAACCAGCCTGAGCAAGAGTGAAACCCGTCTCTACTAAAAATAGAAAGAAATTAATTGACCAACTAAAAATATATAAAAAAATTAGCCAGGCATGGTGCCACATGCCTGTAGTCCCAGCTACTCGGGAGGCTGAGGCAGAAGGATCGCTTGAGCCCAGGAGTTTGAGCTTGCTGTGAGTGAGGGTGACACCACGGCACTCACTCTAGCCCAGGAAGAGAGCCAGACTCTGTCTCAAAAAAAAAAAAAAAAGAACTTGCATTTCTAACAAGTTCCTAGGTGATGCTGCTCTAGTCCAGGGACCCTATTGTGGGAATCACTAGTGTTTGCAATACAAAAGGTTAAAATTTGTGTATAGTTAAATATCTTTTTCTTTTATAGCTCTTAAATTTCCTGTCTTAATTTAAAAGCACAAAAGTTTAAAATTTGTATATAATTAAATGTTTTTTTCTCTTAAAGCTTTTGAATTTCCTGTCTTAATTAAAAATGTGTTTCCAGTCTCTATACTATACATCTGGTCTCCAAGATTTTTTCTTTTCTATTCTTTTCTTTTCTTTTTTTTTTTTTTTTTTGAGACAGTCTCCCTCTGTCACCTGGGTTAGAGTACCATGGCATCAGTCTAGCTCACAGTAACCTCAAACTCCTGGGCTAAAGCAGTCCTCCTGCCTCAGCCTCCCAAGTAGCTGGGACTACAGGCATGTGCCACCATGCCTGGCTTTTTTCCTATATTTTCAGTTCTGGCTAATTTCTTTCTGTATTTCTAGGAGAGACAGGGTGTCACTCTTGCTCAGGCTGGTCTCGAACTCCTAAGTTCAAAGGATCCTCCCGCCTCGGCCTCCCAGAGTGCTAGGTTTACAGGCATGAGCCACCACGCCCAGCTCTTCTATTTTTTTTTTAGTTGCCCAGCTAATTTCTTTCTATTTTTAGTTAGAGACAGGGTCTCAGTTTTGCTGAGGCTGGTCTTGAACTCCTGACCTCAAGCAATCCTCCTGCCTCACCCTCCCAGAGTGCTAGGATTACAGGTGTGAGCCACCGTGCCCGGCCTACTCCAAGATTTTATTTTATTGTTTTACACTTAAGTGTGTAATCATTAGGAATTTGTTTTTGTGTATGGCATAAAATAGGTGTCCTATTGTATTTTCTTTCAGAATGTTAACCAGTTTTTGTAGCACCAAATTATTAAACAATCCAATTTTTTCCCACTGAATTGAAATGTCCTGGAAACTCATAATATACTTTCTGTGTCTATAGATTTGCCCATTCTGGCCATTTCATATAAATGAAATCATATAGTATATGTTCTTTTTGTGTCTGGCTGCTTTCACTTAGCATGTTTTCAAGGTTTATCTATGTTGTAGCATGTATCAGTACTTCATTCTTTTTATGGCTGAGTAATTTATGGACCTGCCACATTTTGATTATCCATTTCATCAGGTGATGACCATTTGAGTTGTTTCCACCTTTTGCCTATTATGAATAATACTGCTATGAATATTTATATACAAGTTTTTGTGCGGACATAGGTTTTCATTTCACTTGGGTATATACCTAGGAGTGGAATTTCTGGGCTACATAGTAAGTGTATGTTTAACTTTTTGAGGAACTGCCAAAATGTTTTCCAGAGTGGCTGCCCCATTTTACATTCCCAACAGTGTAAAACACTTCTTACTCTATCGTTTTAATTATAGCCATCTGGGTGGGTATAAAGTGGGGTCCCATTGTGGTGTTTTTGATTTGCATTTGAGCCTCTTTGTGTGCTTATTGGCCATTTGTGTATCTTCTCAGAGAAATGTCTATCCATCTCCTTTCCCTATTTTTTAATTGGGTTATTTATTGAGTTGTAAGATTTGCTAATATTTTTAAGCAGTTTGTTTATTTTTAGAGACTGATCTAGCTCTGTTGCCCAGGTGGCTGGAGTGCAGTGGCACAATCATAGCTCACTGCAGCCTTGAACTGGGCTCAGGCGATCCTCCTGACTCAGCCTCCCAAGTAGCTAGGACTACAGGCATGCACCACGACCATGCCTGGCTAATTTTTAAAATATTTTGTAGAGATGAGGTCTCACTATGTTGCCTAGGCTGTTCTCAAACTCCTGGCCTCAAGCAATCCTCCTGCCTTGGCCTCCCAAAGTGCTGGGATTATAGGTGTGAGCCACCACACCTGGCCTTACACAGTTTATTCTTTTTTTCCCTTAATTCTTATTTTATTTTTTTAAAATCCAATCTCATTAGCAAGAAAACAGTTTATTCTTAATGTTTGTATTTTCTGAGGTGGGGACATTCTAAATTTTGTGGGGCTTTGCCAAACATTATCAGATCATTAGGCTGAACAGTAGTTTCTAAGCAATTAACATTTTTATTTGTTTTTGCTTGCATTAGAGAGTGACTCAGACATCTCCTCTACAAGTACCTAACCCATCTTGGATGCACCACCAGTCATACCTCATGCAGCCTGCAGTGAGTGTTCAGACATGGGCAGAAGCCAAAGAGGCAATTTGATGTGATATAAAGAAAAACAATGGGCTTTGATGATAGGAGATGTGGGTGTGAGTTATATATAGCTCAGTCCCTTGTGCAACCCAGTTCCAAGACTTTAAATTCTGAGAGTTTGTTATTCTTAGACAAGGGTCCCTCCACACTGATGGGCAGAGTGCCTATTCCTGTTGCGTACCTGGGTTGCTGCTCACCTGTCATTTGCCAGGATTCTTAATTGTCTATCTTCAATGGTCCTGATAGCCATCAGTCACTGCTTTAGGCAGCCTCATAGGATGCTGCCAACTAACCCTGTCGTTTGTTGCTGCCTCTAGGGTTCAGTTATGACACCAGGGATGGATCACCCCATTTCTCTCCAGCCTGCCTCCATGGTGGGAACCCTTACCCAGCAACTGGGCCACCTCTCCCTCAGCAGCACGGGCATGGTAAAGCAGGATATTTCTGATTATAAATTCCTACAGAGCAAGGCATACATGTGTGATACTTTTTGCATAAATAACTTATGAATATGAAGATGGAATCACTTCAGTGTCATTGAGGCACACTCAGAGTAGGACATAAATCAATAAGATAATAATCCACGAGCCAGGAATACAGCCATTCTGTTCCCCAGCCCACTCCTCTAACTGATTTCTACTCATGAAACTAAATGAATAGTGTCTCTATTTGCATATTAGTTTATCTAAGAAAAATACATGTCCTTGAAATCCTTATCAAAATAATAACAGGAAGAATGGATGAAGCTCATTAGGTTTCTTTTTATTTTATTTTCTTTTTATTTTTTTGTTTTTGAGACAGAGTCTTACTCTGTTGCCCTGGGTAGAGTGCCGTGGCATCAGCCTAGCTCACAGCAACCTCAAACTCCTGGGCTCAAGCGATCCTCCTGTCTCCCGAGTAGCTGGGACTACAGGCACGTGCCACCATGCCTGGCTAATTTTTTCTATATATTTTTAGTTGTCCAGCTAATTTCTTTCTATTTTTTTTTTAGTAGAAACGGGGTCTCGCTCTTGCTCAGGCTAGTCTCGAACTCTTGAACTCAAACAATCCACCCGCCTCGGCCTCCCAGAGTGCTAGGACTATAGGCGTGAGTCACCGCGCCGGGCCTCATTAGGTTTTTTTTAGGCTTGTTGCATTCTGATTTGCACAGGAGGAATTAAGGGCAGAGAAGACAGTGTGTTAAGGAAAAGCAGAGAAGGCAGGAAAGAGAAGGAAGTAAGTCATGTACATAAAAGTCTCTCTAAACCAGTGTACTTTAGAACCACCTGAAGTGCTTTTAAGAACCCAATGCCTAGATCAATTAAATTAGAATCTCTGGTTGTAGAACACAGGCATTAGTATTTTTTAAAGCTCCCTAGCTACATTAAATGTAGCCAAGAATTAGTGCTCTGAGCTTATTGATGTTTTTCATTCTAGTATATGCCAACAGCTGGAGCTATGCAAGGAGCTTACATCTCCCAGTACACCCCTGTGCCTTCTTCCAATGTTTCCGTTGAGGTAAGAGTGTTATCATTTCTTTGGATTAAGGATAGGAAATGAACAGAGACAGATTTTCCCCTGATCAAGATCTTCCTTTCACAACGATGCTGATTCCGTGTTCACAAATAGCTTGTAGGTATATGAAGAATGTAGGAAGCATGTGCTCACTTTGGCATCACATATACTGACGTTGGAATGACACAGGGAAGATTAGCATGGCCCCTGCACAAATGACACACAAATTTGTGAAGTGTTCCATATTAAGAAGAATGTAGGCAGGAAAGACTTAGTCTGTGTTCATGAATGAGACCCTTCCTCACATTTGGCACCTAGTACTAATACCAGAATGCTGGCTTATATTGACTGGTATGTCTAGGGAAGAGGGCAGGCTGCTGTGTTGTTGGGGAAGTGGTGCTGTGTATGCAGGCACTCCACGTGTGTGGAGAGTGAGTAGGTTGGGGAGGACGCTCAGCTTTGCGTGGGTTTTAGTTAGGCTGCTAAAACCCATGCAAAGAGAGAAATGCACAAAATGACTCTCCTCCTTGGCTTTGATGCAGGAGAGCAGTGGCCAGCAGAATCAAGTGGCAGTGGATACACCCTCGGACCATGGAGTCTATTCTTTCCAGTTCAACAAGTAACAGCGGGTAAGAACAACATGCTGGGAGGTGGGGTGTACTGAGCAGGCAGACAGCAGCTGAGGCCTGCCTGAAGTCAGACAGGTTCTCATGTTTATTCCTGTTCCACCCTCTCTGGCCTATGCCTTCTTTAGGATTCCCCTCCCTCTCTTTGTTGAATAAATAGAAATGAATTCTTAGAGATGTTGATGTTCCCAGACTCCAAAGGGTTAACCAGGAATACAGACCATTTGTAGGCCCTGCTAAGGACTAACACTTAGCTATCGATTTTCACAGTTCTGGGCCTGGAAAAAGAAATCTCTACGCACCTGCCCTCTGCTATTTCTCCATTGCTGATGGAGCCTGGGGGAACCATTACTTTATGTGTGTGCTACATTTATGGAGATCAAAAAACCTTTTTTCTTTTGCAAAGAAAGTTTTTTGTTTTGTTTTAACCGCAGTGTATTCTTTCCTCACCCCAAAGAGACATGGTGGCTGGAGGTTCTTCTCATCTATATGAAAAATGGTTTTGGATGTATTGGAACTATTTGGGAAGGATTTTAAAACAATTTATAATTATTTCTTTAAAAAACAAAACAGGTGTGATACTAGAATATTGATGAAGGAGCCCTACTTACTAAGTTTGGTTATAGACTTTTTTGATGTGTGTGTATGTGTATAAGAAAATATGCAGACTTTTAAAATTTTGTTTTGTAAAGCTCTCAGCCTCACACACCCTGTCTCCTCTTCCCCCATTTTATGCCTTCTTTCTCTCATCCAGATTGTTCTTTTTCTCTTTTCCATACAGCTGAACCAGCCTACTTCACCTTTTTACAGTTGTTAATTTTGTGGATTTCTTTTCTGAATGAAATTTCATGTGAAATTTTTGAGGAGCTGGGCAAGGAACAAGGTAGAACACTAAGCAGGCAATGAAAGTGGCTTTTTTTCCTCTGCCCTGCTACATCCTGGGAGAAAAAACTAGACTTTGGCTTGAGGAAGCAGAGATGTGACCTAGGCTCATTAAAGAGACAACCCCACGGCCCTTGGAAGCCACCCTTGAGCCAAATTTGGTTGAAGACTAGGTCTTCCCTGGCAAGTTCCAGAATGACAGACTTACTGACTTCTGACTAACTTTTCTCATGCCAAGGCCAACACCATCTGAGGAAGTGTCTTTTCCAGCTACAGCTTTTTGGGAATATCTGCTTTCCTGCCTCCTGGAGGATCTTCTTTTCTGCCCTGTGCCATTGCCCCACTCTTCCCTATTGCACAGTGCTGTGCTTAGAGCCTGTGCAGCTGTGACCTAGCTGAATCTACGTATGCACCTTCCCTACTGTGGAAGATCTACTGGTTTACCTATAGACCAGTGGTTCTCAACCACAGGTGATTTTGTCCCCCAGAGGATGTTGGCACCATCTGGAGACATTTTTGATTGCTGTGCCTGGGGGTAGGTGGTGTGTGTGCTACTGGCATCTTAGGGGCTAGAAACCAGGGATGCTGCTAAACATTATGCAGTGCACAGGACAGTCCCCACTACCTCCAACAAAGAATTATTTGGCTCAAAATGTCAGTAGTGCCACAATTGAGAAACCTTGACGTAGACAGTGTTGTTCCTACCTCCTCAGGTAGAGTAAATTCCCACCCCAACCCTGGACACGCAGTGCCTTTTGACACCAATGCAACTGGTTGAGAGGGACTTAACTGGGATCCTTGAATTCTCCTGAGGCTTTGACCTTTGACATTTCTGCATACAGCAAGAGCTGTCCTTGAAAAGCTTGTGGCTGCTGTGCACATGCCAAATGCACTCATATACTCAGAGCAATCGAGGTGGGGACTGTTCTGTGTGTGTGCTGTGTAGGCGTGGGAAAAGGACAAAGCTTCTCTAACTGTCCAGAGTGACCTGCCCTGCCCTGTGTGTTTGGACCTCTTCCCCAGGGAACCAGAACAAATAATTTTCCTTCTTGTGGAAGGACAACAGGGAGCTAGGATAGAAAAGGGCAATAAGTTCTATCTCATTATTTATTATTTAAGGACTCATTATTCAGGAGTCCTTTTGAAAAGCCTATGACTTGCTCTTTGACTATCTCCTGTAAGATCTGACCTTGTACACATGGAGTCAGATAGATTAAAGCCTTTGCCCATTTTGTGGGAAATAAGATCCTGCTCCTGTCTTCTCCCAGCCACCTTCTTATGCACTGAAAAGGAGAATTCTGCTCCCCTCAAATCAAGGCCAGGTGCCTCTCCTCCAGACAATCAGTCAAAGGCTATGATGAAGGATGGAGAAACAGGTGTTCATTAAGCTGGCTTTTGGGAGAGGAAGGGGGTGATAGCAGGGGAAGGAGAAACTGTAGTTATCAGTGTTTGCACATAAAGCTTGGGCCCAGCTTTCTCTCCCTCCCCAGCCACCCCAGAAATGACAGTCCCAATGGTCCCTACTGAGGGTAAGGGAGTGGGGGGCAATATAGTGCAAAGCAGCAGTCCCCAACCTTTTTGGCACTAGGGATTCAGTATCATAGAAGATAGTTTTCCATGGACCAAGGATGGGATAGTTTCAGGATGATTCAAGAGCATTACATTTATTGTGAGTCAAACCTCTCTCCTAATGATAATCTGTATTTGCAGCCATTCCCCAGCACTAGCCTCACTGCCTCAGCTCCACCTCAGGTCATTAGGCATTAGATTCTCATAAGAAGCACACAACTAGATCTTTCACATGCACAATTTACAGTAGGGTTTGTGCTCCTGTGAGAATCTAATGCTGCCACTGATCTGACAGGAGGCGGAGCTTATGTGGTGATGTGAGTGATGGTGAGGGGAGCGGCCATAAATACAGATGAAGCTTCGCTCACTCTCACCTCCTGCCATGTGGCCCAGTATCTAACAGACACGGACAAGTTCATAGCCTGGGGGTTGGGGACCACAGGTGTAAAGGACAGAATTGCTGCTATTTTCTCATTGGTGCTTCCAATCTTGGGAAGGGTTTGGTTGGACAGATAGCTTTTGTTTTTGAGTCTCCAGCCCTCCCTAAGTCAAGGAAAGTAAACCATAGCTGCTTTCTTGTCAGTGGCCTTTAAGAGAAAGAGTAAGCAAATCTAGAATTCTGTTCATTTGGTAGGTTTGGGAGAGCCTTACTATGATAGGAGGTTTAGTGCAATGGGGGCTTTTCGCATATAGAAACAATTATTGATGTCACTGCCCCACCTTCCTGGAACTCCCAATTCTATCCCTTTTCTGTATTTAAAAAAATGTTTAAATGGCTGTGATTCTTTGTTTTGTTTTAAATTTTGAAGTTACCTTTTGGGGTTCTCTTCATGTGAATCTACTTGTTAGGTTCAGTTGAGTGTTTCTGGTTTGGGCAGATTTGAGCATGGGAAGTGATGGGAGCCCAAAGTTATTTTTGTAGTGGTTAATGGCCCTGAGGAATTGCTTTTTTGGTGCTTTTGGTTTACGTTCATTTTCCCCACAAAGTGTTAGTTCATTTATAACAGTGGGTGAGTGACTGGAGAAAGGGAGAGGGAATGAGGGATACAATTTCTTCCATAAAATAGCCTAATTGGTTGGGGTGGTGGCAGAGGAATTATAGAGGAACATTCCAGCTCATAGCCTAGGGCTGGACTCGCCTCGTGTTCTCTGAATCCTGCCTTCAGAAGCCCAGATCGTACTCTCTCTGTGCTTTACGTATCACCCCCACTCATTACAGATGCTCATAAAACATTCTTAAAATATTCTATTCGTGTTTTTCTATTTTCATATAGAACATATCAGAGTCCCTTCCCCAGATGGTGTAATCCTTTACTAGGCCCGAGCCTGCCCATCCCATCTCATGTCAGCGTTATTACTGCCCCCTCAGGCTCCGAGATGATACCCAGACCCTGGACTGTTCAGACTTTTTGGAGGGTGTGGGTAGGAAGATGTAGGAACGATGAGGGAGAAAGAAGTTATTTTTAAAGAGTGTTTTTAACCAAAGAATTTGAAAAGCTGCCCAGCCTAGGAAAGCTGTTGGCTCTGAAGAGGTAATAGACCTCGTCAATAAAAATGGGGGAGGGGAGACATTACTTATACCATGGTTGAAGACCAGCCTTTGCTGCTTCTCAAGCCATGCCTGGGCTGAGCTACCTCAGCCCCATTCCATTCCTCTTCTTTTCCTAACTTGCCAGTGAGTGAGCATCATTCACCCTCCAAGTGTCTCCAGTGCTTACTCCCTGCTAATCCAATATGTCAGCCCATTGGGGACTGAGGCCTACGTGTGGGCTGTTATTTTCCACCATAAAGATGCTGTGAGGCCGGGTGCAGTGGCTCACGCCTGTAATCCTAGCACTCTGAGAGGCCGAGGCAGGAGGATCGCTCAAGGTCAGGAGTTCGAAACCAGCCTGAGCAAGAGTGAGACCCCGTCTCTACTAAAAATAGAAAGAAATTAATTGGACAACTAAAAATATATAGAAAAAATTAGCCAAGTACGGTGGC
>CAUYRT010046916.1:0-29754 GCA_963574885.1 Lepilemur ruficaudatus
GGGAAGTCACTCGAGGGAGTAACGTCCCCTCCCGCCAGGAAGCGGGACACTCAGCCACCTTCTCACCTGCCCACGGCGATGGTTCATTTTAGGTGTCAACGTGACTGGGTTAAGGGTGCCCAGATAGCTGGCAAAGCATCATTTCTCGGTGTGTCTCTGAGGATGTTTCCAGGAGACACAGGCATTTGGATCAGCAGACCGAGCAAGGAGGAGCCGCCCACACCACCCGCCCACCACGTGGGTGGACTTCGTCCCATCCCCCGAGAATCCGGAGAGCAAAGGCAGAGGAAAGGCGCATTTGGTCACTCTCTTTCCCTTCTGGAGCTAGGACACCCCTTCTCTCTTGTTCTTGGACATTGGAACTCCATGTCCTCCTACTTTAGGACTCTGAGACTTGCACCAGTGGCCCCCCCAGCTCTAAGGACTGGCCTTGGGCTGAAAGTCACACCCTCAGCCTCCCAGGTTCTGAGGCTTCTGGACTTGGGCTGCACCATGCTACCGGCTTCCCCGGGTCTGCAGCCTGCAGACGGCCCACTGTGGGACTTCTCAGCCTCCATAACCACAGCAGAGAATTCCCCTAATAATCCCCTCTCATGTGTCTGTACCTGTTTCTACATCTATGTCCAGAGCTATACGTCCTACTGGGTCTTTGCTCTGGAGAACCCTGACTCATACACCTGCTGCCTGAGAACACCCGGGGCTGGCCATGCCTACGTCCTCCGCCCTGACAAGGAGGAAGGAGCTCTTTCTGTTACAGAAACAGGGGCCACGTAAGTGGAATTCACAGCAATTTGGGCTGCCACAGCATGACAGGAGGTGCTTAGGGCTGAGGTGTTTCTCAGGTAACTGACACGTCTCCTTGTTAGGCCTGAGTTGACAAGGAGGCTGCTAAGTGATGTCCATTCAGTTCCCACAATAGCAGGAGACTTCACTTCGGTCATCTGACAGGCCGGAACATTCTTTGTGCTAAACTGGGTTCACAGTGATGGTTGCCTTGTCCAATTAATATTTAAAACATCCAATCAATTTAGAAAGATAACTGCTCATTGTTCGGCAGCATAAGTCTTCCCCAAAGCCCACGGGCACATGTTCCCCTTTGCAGCCTTTGTTATTTCACTGATGAGGTCACAGGTCCAGGCTGTGACAGCACCAGTTCCGTGGATGGTCCAGTGTGCTCAGTTCACAGAGATTCAGAATCTAGCATCCGCCCTTGTCAGCACAGAGAGACTGGCCTGGCCCTTTTCCTGTGGATCCGAGCCTTCGAGTCGGGCTGTGCCTGCATGGAATCCTCTCCACCCGAGCCTATCACGGAGTTACCTGCCCGAGCCAGGCACTGAGCATCTGGAGAGTTTCCAAATAATGTCTTCACCCCAGAAAGCATCTTCAATGCCATCATCAGGCATTTCCTAATTTGCTATTTCCATTCAGTTGAATTAAGTGTCTACTTTACATAAATAGCACTGGTTCCTTCTGGAGAAGTGTGTTTATTGGCACCGCACGCATAAAACATCTTGGCTGCGTCTCATAAAAAGCCTTGATTGGTGTGTATGCAAGCTCTTAATGAACTTCCGAGAGAATAAGTGAAGCAGGCGAGTCCACATATTTTCTGTTCATAAAAACACCTCGTTTGCAAAGAAGAGGGGTGGACGCAAAGGAAACAGACGGAGTAGAAGCCAGGTTGGCGCTGTAGGAATGTCGCTGTTTTTCTCTGCGAGCTGTCCAGGGCTCGGACAGACTCATCCCTGACCCCAGGGATGGTGTCGGCTGCGGGCTCAGGGCTACATCAGAACGTCAGTGTTTTCTTACAAGTGGAGGCGAGGGCGGCCTGACGCTTTTGGAGGAGCCACGTTGATTTTACACCCTTGCACACCAGTCGTTTTCAATTTAAATCACTGACTGCTCCACGTGATGCATGCTGGCTCGGTGCCGGGCGAGAGGAGAAACGGAGGTCACGGCAGCCGGTGGTCGCGATCCTCCCCTGAGCACCGTCTTCAGCAGGGAGGGTGTGTTCATCCGAGGGGCTTGGGCCCCTTCCAATTCGGGTGATTACTTCCACCCACTCGGCTCCCCCTGCTGCTCCCCGCCCCCATTTGTTCTTCTGGGTCACATGTGCCACAGACCCTTGGCAAGGCACCTGACGCCAGCCAACCGGCTCCTTCCTGCTCTGCGACAGATGTATTTCTCACTGTCACCTCGTCCTTCACGGATTTCAATTCTGTATAGAAATACCATTTTCCGTTACCGGAGTGGGGTGTGGGGAGGAGTCATCTGTGGGACTCGCACGTCACCAAGGTCCCTTCGTGTGCCAAGATTATACACGTCTGAGATTCTGCTTTTGAGCAACGTCTCCAGAGCGGGAGACTCCACTGGTCTGGCTGCATCGTGAAGAGCGAGGCTTTGCAGGCAGCGGCGAGGGAGACGTATCCGCACCGGGAAGAGGGCCGATTTCCAGCAGGACTTCACTCACGAGAGCATTATGCGGGGGGGAGGGGAAGGTGGCCCCAAACTGGACAGGTCGGAGGCAGATGGAGCTGAGCTCAGAAGGCTGGAATGAAAGAAGTGCTAAGAAGTCGTCCTCAAGGGGGTGGAAACAAAGTGCTGTGGTCATTACTCTACCCTAACAGATGATCTGGAAGATTACCAGGCACTGTCAGGACGGGTAGAAAGGGACTTGGGGTCCATAGGAACGTCTCCCTGAGGCTCTCTTCTCGGTCCCCGCAGTGTCTCGAGTGGCATGCGCAGGGCACTGCTATCAACACTCTACCAGTACAGAGCATTTTCGCTGAGCACACAGTCCTGCAGGCGGGCTGTGATGCAATGTTTAGGAGTGCACTTTTATTGACCACACTCGCCGGCTGGAACAATGACATATTTGCTGCCGTTCCTGCAAATCTTCTGCTATTGGGCATATGTGTTCATAGATCAGTATTCTCCAGAGCGCTCTGCCTCAGTCACCCTCTGACACGGATCTGTACAGAGAGGCCCACGGTTCTACTCACACTCAGTGTCCTTCGCCTTCCTAAAGAAACTGTCCTTGAGGAATTAGGATGAAGATTTCCAAAAGCAGCTCTCTAGGTCTCAAGTGTCTCAGTAATAAGAAAGCAGAGGTGTGTCATGTGGACTCAGGGTCACATGTGGCCTTCCGGATCCTTGAGTGCGGCCCTTGGACTGAAACCAGCGTTGACGGAACAAATCCTTTTAATAAAGGGATTTGTTCTGTGAAGTTTGGATTCGATCACGAGGCCACGCTCGGGGATCTGGAAGGCCACATGTGGCCTTGCGGCCATGGATTCCCCACCAGCCTGTGAGAGCATTTTGAAAGGATGTTAGGAGTTTCACGAATGATGTGTGTCTGCAAATGTATTGGAAACAGAATACAAAAATACATCTTACCGTCAAAATGAAGCATACTGCCCACCTTCCCAAAGGTATGGAATGAAGATTCTATAGTTCCCTTGTAAAAATGAATACTAAAAACACCCTGAGCCCACTTTTACATTTAATTATGTCTCCTAAGGAGAGCAAGCTCGTTTGTAAAACATCCACTCAGTGAGAGAACATTCGTTGAACACCAGGAAGGCTGGCCCTGGAGACGCGGCAAAGGACAGGGCCCACGTGGCTCTCCCACCTTGGAACCTGCCACGTAGCAGAGGAAGACGTCACCTGCCATTAAATGACAAACCTTCTAAATAAGTGCAACAGAGGAAAAGATGCAGCTCTCAGAGAAAGCACATCACAGGGAGAGACCTGAAGAACGAACTGGCAGTGGGGAAACACGAGAGAGGAAAGAGTCCCAGAAAGCAACGCCTTCCAAGGTTCTGCGGTTGTGAGCAACGCAGTGGGTCCCAGGAACGAGAGCGGCTGTGCAGGTGAGGATGCTCCCAGGAAGCGTGCAGATGGGACGTGTGCAGATGGGAAGTGTGGGCTCACGGGAAGTGCACAGACAGGAAGTGTGTACTCACAGGAAGTGTGCAGATGGGAAGTGTGCAGATAGGGAGTGTGGGCTCACGGGAAGTGCACAGACAGGAAGTGTGTACTCACAGGAAATGTGCAGATGGGAAGTGTGCAGATAGGGAGTGTGGGCTCACAGGAAGTGTGTACTCACGGGAAGTGCACAAACAGGAAGTGTGTACTCACAGGAAGTGTGCAGATGGGAAGTGTGCAGATAGGGAGTGTGAGCTCACAGGAAATGTGCAGATGGGAAGTGTGGGCTCAGGGAAGTGTGCAGATGGGAAGTGTGCACTCACTCATGGGAAGTGTGCACTCACAGGACGTGCACTAGGAAGCTAGGGATACTGGCAGGGGTCAGATCATGCAAGACTTCTTAAGGAAAAGAATTGGATCCATATACTGCTTGGATTCTGCACATATGTGACCTTGTGAAGCTGTCAGCACGGCAGACGCAGCATGTGCTCGGACTGAAGACCCAGTGGTAATGAGCACATCTGGAGTCGGGCAGTGTCCCCAGGGCCCCTTCCTTCTCCTTGGGCAGCCTGTAGCACGCACAGGCTCTGCCCTACCCCAGCGGCTCCCTGAGCAAGCAGCTGGGAAAGACTCTGATTCTGTCGTGGTGATGGGGTCAGAGGGAGTGAGACAGATCATCGCTCTGGAGACTCCCAGCACTAACGCCCCGACTGCTCCCCTGGCGTCTATGCTGGAAAGACGGGTCAGTCCACGGGGGGGGGGGGGGAAGAGCGTCCTGTGGACTGACGGCCAAGGAAGAGTCAGCCTTGTTTTGGGTGCACATCCTTGGTGCTCCCCTCGGTGACATCTGGAAACTGCATCCCACTGATTCACAAAGTGCCCCGAGGGAGATGTTTCTAAATGTGAAGATTGTAAGGCGTGGCAACACTGCACAGTGTAAAACTGAGTTCATTCCCCTTTCTGGACGGTCAGGCACGAGTCTCCACGAACCGGTTTGGGATGTCCCAGTCCAGCGTGGGGTGTGTCTCATCACATCCGCAGGCTGCTGCAGGGAGACGCGCATCTAATTAGCAAGGCAACGGGAAGCCAGTGAGCCTGTGGGAGGCTCGTACCGTCCCGTGGGTACCACTGAGTCGGCCTCTCTGCCTCCCTGGGGTAACGCAGGGTCTACGCCGAGAGAATGAGTCACTAAGCTGATGGGAGTGAAAGATCAAGTGGGCCTTAGATTCAAAAGCCACTAGTGGAAATAAATGACTGTCCCAGATACAGCAGGGAACCTGCTGCCCCGGTTAGATCAGCCCCACCCTGCCATTTTTTTCCTGCTGAACACACACTTTTCTCATTTTATCTATTCTTTGATGAACTCTGACGTCCTCATAGCGTCTTTGCATCTAACAAAGGACTCTGCTCATGGCAGAGCACCCTTCAGATCTACTCCAAATACTTCTGGAGCCACTCTGCGCACTGTCTAACCACTGGGGGACACATGTGACCAGGCAGGATGACAATGGGGTGTGACAGGACAGGTGCACACAGAGCAGCCTGGGGAAAGCCCAACCCTGCCAATGACCACCTGGGTGCCCTTGGCTCTGTCTTCCTCCTCTCTGAACCCATTTCTGTGAGTATGGTAAACACACCATGCTTACCATTTTAGGCAACTAATACAATCCTGTCCCAGAGCTAACTTTTTTTTGATATGTTTATACCAGTACTAGAGAGGATGACCACGATTACTTTCTCTCTCTCTCTATCTCCAGGGAGTTCACAGACCAGGAGAAAGCAGATGCATGAGTCCAGCACGCAGGGATATGAACAGTCCGACACGGGCACAGAGGAGAGAGGGGTCCTCTCACACAGAGCAGGGAAGCGCCGCAGAGACTTGAACTCAACCCTGCTTGAGCGACGAGCCGTGCTCCTGCCAGCAGAGAGCGTGGGAGAGGCGCCCGTGTAGCGGGAGCTGGGCGCGCGGTTCCGGTGCGGAGCGTGTTGGTGGCACAGGGAGGGCGAGGCTGGGCAGGCAGGGCTATGACGGAAGGTTCTTCGATGAATGAGGAGGACGGTGTTTCCACTTAGGCACTGGACGCTCACTGGAGACATGAACGGCATGACATGCACCGGGAGGAGGGATGGAGGCAGCGTGTTCAAGACAGCCGAAAGCAGCAGGGCCCGGGGCAGGAGAGCTGCCACGGAAACGAGGAGGAGGAAGAGAGGGATGAAGAGGCAGCATGGGGTGGGGGATGGGACTGCAGACCGGAGACCTGGGGGCAGACGAGCCTCCGCGGTTTGCAGTTTAGGCGGCGGGTGGATGGTGTCCCTTTACCTGGCTCGCTGCAAGCCCCCGTGGCGAAGCCAAGTTGAGTACTGGGTCTAGGCAGCAGCTACAGTAAGCTACGCGTCTCCCTTTAAGACATCAAAAACCTCACTTGATTTATATAGAATATATTTAGCAAGCCAAGGGAAATGCTTAGTCAGATCGATACCACACCAGCAGTGAAACCAGCAAATCAATCAGCTGTCCGGCCAGTTTCTCCGATAACGCGAGCTGATGACGGTCTAGTTCAGTGACTTCTGCTCCATCCGCGGCGTGACCAGGCAGAACCTCAAGTTCGTGCCGTAGAACCGGAACATGTGTTGAACATACAATAACTGAAAACAACTCTCTTACTTAGGTTAAATTTAGGAAGAAGTAAATAAGGGCCTCACTCTCAGCTGCCAAACTTGCCTGATTTGTCCTTCAAAAACATTATTTTATTTACTGGGAGGAAAAAAAATCTGTATATGTAAAAAATGTAAAACTGAAAGATCCAATTTTTTTAACATTTTCAGGCTGATATTTAACTTTTCAGAGGAGCATATAATTTATGAATTGAACTCATCTCTAATTAGAATTTATACAAAGTTTCACGAAACTGTTTCGCCTTCTCTCCTTGAGTGTCTCTCTGTGAGGCACGCACAAGCCACAGTCCAAAGGGCACCTTTTTGAGATATTTTTTCCTTGAGCTATTCTCATTTACATAAGGAACAAAGCTTCGTATTTTATCCCTACAGACAACATTAGTTCCTCCAGATGTAATTAGTAAGAGAAAAACCCCTCACTTTTCCAATCACTGATTTAATCAAACATTCTGCTAATCCGATATTCTCCGAATAGGATTGTGGTAACTTTCCGGATGCAAGTTGTAATTACAGAGCAGTAGCTGGGAAGCGGCTGCAGGGCTGCCCCGGTTCCTGATCACACCGAGCTGCACTTCACTCGGCAAGGGGGCCTCTGACACGGAACTGATTTTTTGGCCACCTCTTCGCAGTCACGGCCAGAGACTATCCAAAGGGAAAAGTCCCTTGAGATCCTCCAGTTTAGTTTTCCCAGCACGGGGCTAGTATATCATCCCTCACAACAGATATTCCCAGAAAAGATGCCATGGCCAGGTAAGTTTGGACCACAGGGATGTCAGGCCTCCTTCTGGGAGCCGCAGAGGTTTAAAATGGCTTCTAAGTCTTAGGATAAATAAGTAAATTTAATAGCATGGGATCCAGAATTTCCCAAACTTATCTGATCATGTTTTTCCCACTTAACACCTTTGAACCTCCTGTGGAGCTCATGGAAAACAGAGATCTAATGCACCACCCCCTACCTTGCAGGTGAGACCCAGGAAGTTAAGGTGTCTGCCCACGTTCCCTCGGTGAGGACCCCGCCCTGATTCTGAATCTGCCACTTACTGACGCCTCGCTCACTAACTTACTTATTAATTGATTGTCCTGCTGCTTGTTTGAGATACAATAAACTACACTTTTGACATGAAATCGGACATTTCATATTTAATGACCTAACAGCTCCCCATCCGTCTGCACTGGGCAGCCATGCCAATGGAAGGCAGGATCCCCCCCCAGCCCCAGAAAGAGCTGCTTCTCGTGACGCTGTCCCTGTCTCCACCCCACTCCCCAACACGACCAGGGGGGACGGCAAGCAGCAGTGCTCGAAAACCGAATGCGACGGCAAAAGGGGTCTCCGGTCCACGCCCGGAGCACGGCCGGCGGCGCAGCGCCAAGCCAGCGAGGGGCGTGGTGCGGGAGGGCTTCTCCTGCGCATGGGAAGGCCTCTCTGTGACTCCATTTCCTCACCAAAGGCTGTAATTCCATCTTTCATCTGGACGTGATACACATATAATGTGCTCCTGGCAGGGGAAACATCGTTATATTTTGATATCCCTTTTCTCTGGGCAAGTGTTTTCTTAAAATGTCCACGGCAATCGTTGGAATTAGCTTGCTTTTGGTTTTAAGATATTAATTTAACTGCTGTAAAATGACATAACTAAGTCCCAAACGCCCAAACCTTATCCCTCATAGTTGATCTGGCTGGAAGATTAGCATCACGTGTAACTGTTCAGCAGCACACACGGCGTTCTAGTCACAGACGTCATCCCCGACCCCAGGGAGCCGGCACGCCGAGAGAGCACCAGCGCAGAGAGTGGCAGTGCCGGTCCTCACTGTCCACAAGCGTAACCTCCAAAGCGTGCGCACTCCCTGCGGGGGTCAGGCACAGCTGCATCGCAGAGGCCACGCCGCACGACTGACTGCCGCCAGTGGGGGCTTCGCCTGCCCGCACAGCCGCCCTCGCGGTCCTGCCAGGGTCCTCACACAGCCACAGTTTCCCTTTCACTGTATCGTATTTAGTAGAAGTAAAGCGAACGTAATTTAACGTATATGTTCCCGTTACACTAGAACTTCCGGAAACGCAGACAGTACATGAAGAGACGCCACAGAACTCCGAACGGCCTTCGGAGAGTGAGATCCCACGTCCTCAGCTGGCGCTTCTCAGCATGCTGTGCATTCCCAGCTCCTCTTCCCAGCAAGTTTCTCAGAGTCGACAGGTCAGTGTCGCTGCTTCCTCCCCTCGTACGCGCCCTTCCGTGAACTCGTCTGGCTTCTACACCTGCTCCTGGGGAAGCCCCAGCAAGACGTCTCCAAAGAGAGACCTTCATGTGGCAGAACCAGTGGACACGTCTCCAACCTCATCATCACCATTGTAAGGCAACATCTCTTCTCAAATGTCCCCCAGCTCACCAGACGCGCCTGCTCAGTGCCCTCTGCTGGACTCCGTAAGGCCTATCCTCTTTTTAGCTGCCTTTGCTTCCCGGGTGTGATCGTTCATTTCTGGGCTCTGAATGGTAACCGCGAGCTGACCACGCCCACGCTCTATGGCCAGCGCAGATCTTGCCGAGCGCCACCTCGGTGGAGCTGGCCTTGCTCCTGGGCTTCTCCCCGTCTCCCAGCTCAGCAGGCACTGCACGCTGGCCCCCGGGAACCCGCTTTTGCCAGAGTCTTCTCAATTACAGGAAGTGGGATCGATATCGAACTGATTGTGTAAAAAGCAAAAAGCACAGATGCCATCAGAATTCTTTCCTCCACCCTGCCTGCAAATCAAATCCATCAGCAATTTCCTACGTATTGTTTCGTTTTGAACATGCTTTGAAACTATCTACTCCTTCCTATCTGCACTGCCTAGCACACTCCAGTGTGCACCCACGGCGTTTAGAACAAAATGCCAGCTCCTTATCCCTGTTCTGATCTTCTCATCCCTCCTGTGCCAGCGCGGGCTGTCCGCTGCCATGCGCCCTGTGTCACCCGCTGGCCTCCCCGCACCTGTCCATCCCAGGCCCTCTGGAGATGCCTCCTCTGAAGGCTCAGTCCTCTTTCCTCCTCCACTTTTTCCACTCCCTCTGTTCCAGCTCTCCACAAACGGGCCCCTGCTCAGCCTCCGTGCCTTGGACCAAGCGTCAGTGCTAGAGGCTCCTTCCCTGACTGCAAACCACGTCGCGCAGCACGTCCCTCAAGCCAATTATCCCGCATGCAAGGACCATTCCATTTGTTCATGGTGCTATCACAGACTTGAAGTAGTGGACAGACAGACAAGTAACCGGCAAACGAGTGAAACTTCACCTCGCAGGGGAGCTCCGAGAGCCAGGTGAACGTCTGTCTCCCAGGTCCCTGGCGGGGCTCGGTGACGCACCCATGAGGGTATCCAGCGGGTGCCGAGGGAACACGCTCGGCCTGCCTCAGTTTAACTCCAATGTGTCCGGCGCTGGCACCAGTACTGACAGCCATAAAGGAAGGACAAAATTAGCTTTGTGGGGAGCAAACTATCAGCAAGGAAATGATCATGTGTCCTGGTTTATGAAACATCACGCACTCTTATGAGAAATGAGCTATATCCCTGACAATTTTAAGAGCAAATACCTTCATGTGGGTATTTTAAGAGCAAATACCTTCATGTAGATGTGGGTCAAATACTTAAGAAAGAGCTTTAGGATTGAGCTTTAATTGAATTTAAACTAGATACAGAAGTTTCCAAAGAAAGCCCCGGAACTCATTTTGGAGGAGGAAGTGGTCCAGCTGCGAGGACGGAAGCACGGAGAGCGGCAGTTATCCACTGACGCAATTACGCGACACGGGTCAAACACAGCGGTCCTCGGGGATCGGTGGGGCAATGCCGTCAGCTGGAACTCATGCTCTCTGTTCTGGTCTGTCTCCCTGGAGACTCCATCCCTGTTATAAATAAGCCCGTGTGTCCTGTCATGTCAGGCTTCAGGCCCTTTGCTACGGTTCTGATGCTTGGACAGAAAAGCAGTGCTGGGGACCGCTCCCTGGCGACTGCCGGCTGCTCGTTTGAGACCCACTTGATGGCTGCTGGGGTGGGAAAGCAAGGCATGTCTGATGGTCAGAGGGAGGAGGATGATGGTCAGCAGGAGGAGGGTCTGGTGGTCAGGGCCCGAAGTTCATGAGTAATTCTAATCACCTAATGAATAACTTTCGACAGCAGTGAAAATCTGATGCTGTAGTGGAGGTCTATTTTACACCAGACACTATAATACATGCTTCAAGATGCTGCTGCCAATTACTACGGCAAATCGTGAAAGTGGGCGTCATTATTACTTCTGTTGCAAACACCGAGAGACAAAAGAACGAGGCTTTAGAAACAGAAAGCATCATTTATATCATGGTCGACACAGCACTGGCACGTTCTGGCTGGAATGCCTGGAGAAACCGGGTGTGTCGTGAATTACTACAGGTCCCTCGACACCAGCGGAACACACACCCCCCTCCAGGGCACACGGAACATTCTCCAGCACAGACCATATATGCTAGGTCATAAAAAAGTCTCAGTAATTTAAAAAAGACTGAAGTCAAATCGCACGAAGTATCTTTTCTGATCACAGTGCAAATGAATCTAGACATCAATAACAGATGGAAAACTGGAAAATTCACACAAATATGTGGAAATTAAACACCACCCTTGTAAATAATCAAAGGATTAAAGGGGAAACCACAAGGGAAACACAGAAACACTCTGAGCTGAATCAAAACAAAAACACAACACACCAAAAATTATGGGACGCAACAAAAGCAGTCACTGGAGGGAAAATTATAGCTAAAAACAGATTAAGAAAGAAGAAAGATCTCAAATCAGTCACCTGCCACTCTACCTTTGCAAACCAAACCCAAAACACACAGAAAAAAAGATGCAGTAAATAACAGAGAACTAAATGAAACAGAACAGAAAAGAGAGAAACTTATCAACACCAAGAGTCGGTTCTTTCACAGCCAGCAAAGTTGACAGCCCTTTACTGGGACTGGCTTGCGTGAGCTCCTGTAGGTGAGTGTTTAAATTCAGGACGATCCTTCAGCTTCCCGTCACTCCAGTGTTCCATGCACACCGTGTCTAGTCAACTGCGTTTTAGTGTTTACAAAGCTATTTCATGAGGAGCAATTTCCATTCTCACAAATCACAAAACTTTCATAGACGGTGATTTTCCACCATCATAATCAACTCTTTAATTTTTAGCTCGAGGGCACTATCTTTCAGGATAACCCCTTTACACACGAACGTGTATAACAGAGGAAGGATGATGAAGACAGTGGGGTCTTCATCACAGACACAGTGGGGTGCGGAGATAGAGCGATAAAAATCAAAAGTTTGCACAGTGTCAGAACAGCACTTCTCACCGGGACAGCCCAGGTCATGAGTCAGTCGGAGCTCAAACATGGGAGTAAAACTGCGAGTATTAAGAGTGACCACGCAGTCACGAACTGGGGGACGTGCGCCTGCAGGACGTGCTGGAGCGGGGGGGGGGGGTCTGTGGAGAGGGGGCCCCGCAGCGGGTGCCCGCCCTGGGGTCCTTACTGTAGAGAAAGGTGGCCCCGGGGTCACTGCAGGTCAGCAGAGAGCGGGATGAGGGGCAGAGGAGAGTGAAGACAAACTGGAGCCCTTGGCGGCCCCCCCACCCCGTTCCCGCCACCCCCACTGACCAGTGCAAACCTCCCGAGCACAACGGGCGACGCGTCTCCGCCGCCCACGTCCCTCGCGACTTCACTGGGCCAGCTCTAGCTCAGAACCAGACACGTACGGAAGGAGATTCCGAGAAATTCCCAACGTCGCAAGTGGACCGCAGAACAGTCCATCACCACTAAGTCACCTGATTATCTCCGAGTTTCCGTCCCACCTGTGACGTGACCTACCTCGGGGCGAGGCTGTGTCACCTGAGATGAGGTAAGACTGTAAAATGTCAGGTAGGATGACGTTTATTATTATTCCGATAGATCGGCAAAATCAGAGACGCCAGGGAAGAAGAAACGGCGTGGTGTGTTTCGGTGCACAGGTTTCGGTGTTAGAAGGTCGGAGGAGGGAGCGATGCAGAGAGCGATTCTGCCGGGCGTGGGGCCTCAGGAGGGCCCCCAGCCTGACGCTGTGGGTTTCTCCAGGAAGCGCAGACTGCACCCGCGAGGAGGAGTCCTGCCTTCTTTGCAAGTCTACCAAAGCCCTGCAAACGCCTCCCATCGGTGACACGCGCCTGGTTTGCAAGGCCCCTCCTGCGCACCACATCGTGTGGCCCTGTGACTATCCGACTGTCCAAGGCACACGGCCCACGCCAACACCTCTGCAGGGCCTCCACAGGCCTACGTCCCCCCAACTATTATCTGTGGCCACTGAGCACAGGAAGGTGCTAGAGCTTTACACAGATGCCAGTGATTACCTGGAAACAGTCATGCTCAATTTTGCCGCATATCTTGACGCCTTCCAGTCTCTGCATAAAAACCAGTCCGTGCGTGTTCCTGCCACCTCAGTATGAAGTCGGGTAGATTTCTCATGACACGTCATCTCGGATAGGAATGAGGAAGAGATCTGTAGTTGCTTTAAAAATGACTTGCGTCTCCTTGTTGCTTATTCTGAACTTAGCCCAATGCTAGGCAGAGCCGTGTCTGTGATGCTGGTGACTCTGGACCACTCGCCTCTTCTTCACGCACAGGGTTTGTTGCTGTTTTGTCCTCGCTCTCAGCTTCCGCACTGCATCCCTGACGTTCAGCTCCAGGCATCCCCTGCTCGGTCCCATGGTCTTTGGCAAACTCAGTCTTAGCCAGACCGCTACTGTTCTCAAGAGGCGTGACCACGGCAGGCATGACCCTAAAGCAGACTGTCAGAGGTATCTGTGCCACCATCGTGCTCAGTCCCAGCACCCAGCACTGGCTTCTACCATGAGGGGACAATCCTTCTCCGTATCAGAACAGCATCTGGCCACGTCGCCATCCTCTCTCAGAAACACCGTGTGTGGCCCTGTTACCTGTCAGCCCACCTGCGCGTCTCACACCCCACCCAGCACTATCCCCTCCACCCCACTGGGCAGGTCAGATTTAGCAAATGATCAGGTAACGTAAGCTCATTAGGAGCAGTCTCTAACATAAATCTCTCCTGAGCCCAAGGCATTTTGGAAAAATCATTATGTTTCACCGTAGCGAGAGGCAGGTTCCAAGTCACGTTGAACAATGAAAAAAATAAACGTTTGCAAGAGAAGGCAGAGGAGGGAGAGACAGGAATCTGCATCGCCTTTTCAGCACTGAACACTCTTTAAGGAAACTTAGAGTTTCTGCAGTAGAAATAGCTCTGCCCTACTCTAGACTAGAGCCTGGATTCCCTTCACCCTAACAGACAGACAGGGACACCAAGGTGCTGAGCATGTCGATGTAATGCGTGAGAGGACAGAGATAGGGCCTGCACCAGTTGGTCCTTCAAAAGAAAGTCTCTGATTGAACAGTTACAAAAATATATTTCTATAGACTTTGAAGGTAAAGGCAGAGTATTTATATTATACATTGATCCCTCCAATAAATTATTTTGAGTTTCTAATTTATAACCATCACATAAAATGTTTAAAAATTACAAATTTGTTATCTTTTATGCACTAACAGAATGTCTTAGTAGAGTTACACAATGCTTGGGAAATGAGTGGGCTAGATCGAGTTTCTGACACTCTAAGGAACAAATCCTTTTAATTTACGTTTTTGGTTGAGAATGTATTCATTCCTGTGGGTTCCTTGTGCTGCCGTGGAAAGTGAGGACCAGTGGGGGAGGGTCTTGTGGGTGCAGGAGCATCCTGGGGAGTCTTGGGGGCAGTGTCGTGAGGCTGCCCCTCCACCGACCAGGATTAGAGGAGAAGAGAAAGATTAAGAACGAGGAGCGAATTTGCCCCGGAACCAGTCAGGGCGCGGAATTTGGTGATTTTCCTTTTTTCAATTATATTACCTTATTTTGTTAGAACTGTTCTCTAAGTTCACCTTCTGGAAAAAGAGACAGGTCTCGAATAATTGAGGTATCTGATTAAACAAAGGTTTGGCTGGACTAAAAGCTAATCAAAGAAAAAGTCAACAGAGATGGGCCAGGAATGATACAAGGAGACGCCACGAGTCTGTAATCAGGATCTTGCAGAGATACGCGCACTCCCGTGTTCACTGCAGCGCTATTCCCAAGAGCCAAAAGGGTGAAAACCACCCAACTATCCGTCATTAAACGAATGGAAAAAGAAACACGTACATCCCACGGAATATTATTCAGCCTTAAAGAATCAGGAAATCCTGGCATACGCAACAGCATGGATGAACCAGAGGACACTACGCTCAGCGAAATAAACCAGTCACAGAGGGACAACACCGCACAATCACCCTTGCATGAGGTACGCGCAACAGTCACACGTGCACACGGTGAGTAAACGGTGGTTGCTCAGAAGACGAGGAAACCGGGAGTTACCGTTCAATGGGCACAAAGTTTCAGTCATGCAAATGAGTCAGCTCTAGAGATCCGTACAACCCCGGGCTCATATCTGAGACTTTACAGTACACTTAAAAATTTGCTAAGAGGAAAAATAAATAAATAAATAAATAAATTAAATAAGAGGAAAGGGAAAGCAGGAAAATAATTGGTTTTATATACATAACAAGTGTTTTGGCTTAAAGCATGTACCCCAAAAAGATGTGCTAAAGTCCTAAGACCCAGTACCTGTGAATGTGACCTTATTTGGAAAGAGGGTCTTTGCAGATGTAATTAAATTTAGATGAGGTCAAAAAAAAAATTTTGTTAAGAGGGTAGATCTCATATTAAGTGTTCTTACCACAAAAAAAGGAAGAAAAGAACACTAACTTATGGCCACGTTTTTCCTGTCTTGTTCAATGCTTGTTGAAGAATTCCTCTTATCTGTTGCCCACGCTTTCCTTGCTATTACAAAAAGCATCATAGACGTCTTCAGTCTTCTGGTGTTGATAAATGTGATACTCGATCCAAACCCGCCAGGTGTCTGAGCTGTGACGGAAATTGTGAGGGGCATGTTTGTGATAGTTTCACCAGGACACTCGATAGAACATCCACTGACCACGTCATCTGGAGTCCGAATTCACTGGACTTCAGAGTTGCTGGGCATTACGACTATCCCCACCTGTCTCAGCTTCCTAGCCTTTGTGACCTACTACAGTCAGTGCGCATGAGGCTGTTTTGGAATAAATCGGAAAATGTGAGTTGCATTACCCATCCCTGACCACTTTGGCCTTGATTCCATTCAACATTTTAAAAATTAGAAATACGTGTTTCACCATTCTTGTATCAAAAAAAAAAAAAGGATCCTGACTTATGCCTAAAAATATTGTAATGATGTAGAAAAACTGCCCTTCATTATAGAAGCCGCCCACACACCAAGACAGCATCGGTCTGGGGCTAGCCATGTGCTCCCATCAAGATGCTGCATGGACTTTCCTCGGTGGTGTTTAGACAGGATTTTATGCTCTAGTCTGAAGGCAAAGAGAATATAGATCAGAAGAGACATCTAATTTCATCAACCAAATCATGTCTGCAAACAAAGGGGAAAAAAATGCCTGCCTGCTTTTATTTTTATTGTCCCCTCTGGCACTCCCCAGACAAGACAGTAACTGAAATAGGTATTCTCCATTAGCCACTGGCATAAATCATGATGGGCTCTGACAGGGACCCCAACAGCGCACACACCTGTGACAACAGCGGTGGGGGCGTCTACTGAGCGCTTACTGTGTGCTGGGCCCGCTTAGAAGTGCTCAACACGGGTTTTCTCATTTGATCCTCGCGACAGTCTGATGCGGCAGACACGGTTGTTACCTTGCGTTATAGGTGAGGACGGCAAGGCTCCAGGGAGGCGAGCGGCCCAGCCAGTGAGTCGGTCTGTCCGTCGCACGCAGCCTGTGCTATGCAGGCTACCCTCCCCGGGTGCTGAGCCCGGAGCCCGCTGCAGAGCGCATGCTCAGCGCCTCCATGACGGAGCCGACACTAACCCAGACAGCAGCACCTGGACGTGCCTGGCGTCAGTCAAGCCTAGCGCGTGGTCCTCATCCCAGCTCTTCTTCCACACCCGTCTAAAGGACCTGAACTTGAGTCCCCCATTGTGAACGGGCTGGACCTCCCTCTGTCCCACAAACAGCCGCTGCATTCAGGTCTCTCTCTGTAGCTTTTCCTGCCTCAAATGCACCCTCCTCTCCGCCCGCTCCCATCCTTCTCCAGCCATCCTTTATCCCAAAGCTGCTCACCTGGAGCCCCTCAGCTCACACCGAGCTCTCATCTTCTCTGGTTCCTTCTCTACCCAGATGACGTGATGTCTCAGGCGCTCGGAGGCTTCTAACTGTACATAAAACAGCAGCTTCTAGACAGCGTCCTGGGTCCGTGATCTGTCTCCTCTGCGACCTCCAGACGACAGAGAACTCCCCACCCTCTTCCTACTGGCGGGGTGGGATTTAAAACTCCCCTGGGAGATGCCTACCCACCACGGGCGGCTGCTGCTCCTGTGGAAGCCACCCAGCTCTGCCACAGCCTCGCCCGTGTCCTGGCTCATCTGGGTGTCGTGGACACTCATGGTCTCTACGTGAGACCACGTGTGCCTCTGTGACGGCCTGTGACCCTTGCGGTGACCCTTGCCTCTGCTCTGCCCTCCCTGTGAGTTTGCCAGACTGCGCACCCCTCGCGGTCAGTCCCGGATTCCAGGGGAACCGGGGTCCTCCCCTGCCTGCCACGCGCAGCGGGAGACGCGCGGCCTTCCTTGAGCTCGGTCACAGCTTTTCTGCTTCACGGAGCTCCACGTGCGGGGGAGTGAGGGGTGAGCGCCGCGTCTCCGCGTCTCCGGCCTGTGCAAGGCCGCGCACCGAGCAGGCGCCGGCAGCACAAACACAACTGAGCCGGACGGAACCGAACAAACTCACCGAACTGAATATTTCCGCATCCGAAACAGCATCCAGAGAGCAACAGGATGCAGTCGTGGTCCCTCTTCCCACCCACCCAGAGCTCCCCACCCACCCACAGCCTGGAAACCACAATGGATACATGTCATATATTAGAAAGCTCCAGAAAAAAAATGGCTTCCGTCCCCGCTACCTTGCCTTGTGTGATTGCCCACGCTGCTAGCTGGAGCCATACAACCCTCCGGCCGATTAAAAAAAAGTGGCAACCAATATTGAGGCAAGGTGTTAAGCACCGTGATTGGCATTTTGATACAGCCCCTCCCCCGCTCCCCAGTCGAGGCTCCGCCGAGTTCCCTCATCCTCCTTGGTGTGCACCTGCCAGGTGTCTGGGCCGCCAGGTGTCTGGGCCGCCGTCCCTGCAGGCCGTCCACCCCAACACACTGGGCTCCGAGGGGCCCCGCTCCCTGTGCAGTGTCAAACCACGCCCTCCCAGGGCCTCGCTTCTGCAGGGGTGTAGTGCCTTCTGATGGGTGCCGAGGGTGATCCATAGACCGTTAATCAGGTCAGGAAATTCTCACTGTCTTCCTTCCGCTCGGGGAGGGAAGATTGTATATCACCAATATAATCTTTGTGAGCAATTTATTAAAAAAATTATGTTGTTTTCAAACATTTAGAGAAAAATTTTCACATACCCCATTATTCAAATTTTGACAATTGTTACTCATTTTCTGTATTTACTGTGTATCTATTTGTAAAATTATTTCAAGTACATACAAACACTAAGACCTTTTGCCTTTAAATAATTCAGTATGCATCTTCAAAAAAAAATCTGGTTGGTGAGAAACTCTAAAGAATAGAGACCCAAGCTCTTGATATTTTCCTATGTGATTAATTAAGAACATTTTCACACTTAAAAATGAATGTAATTTTTCAATGTCATTTAATAACTTCCCTAATTACTCAGAAATGCTCGTGGAGCTGGTTTGACTAGATAAGGAGTGAAGCAAGGCCCGCGCAGCACCCTCGGTGGTGTGCAAGATGCGAATTAGAACGTGCCCGCCCCCGCGGCTCCCCTGCCCCACCGCACACCCCTGGCGTGTTGGAAAATGGGCCACTTGTCTGTCCCCTGTAAGCTCCCACCTTCCAAATTTGTCTGCTTGTTTCCTCCCAGTGTCCACTAACTGGACATTCTATTCAGTATTTCCTGTTTCTGGAAAGTGAGGCCTCGGAACTTGGTTTAAATCCAGCTTACACGTTTTGGGCAATGCTTCACAGGTGATGCTGGACACTTCACAGGGCATCCCCAGGGGGCTGTTTGTCCCACTGTTAGAGACGCAGGGATTGGTAACCAGGGTGAGGTAGTGACAGCATGCTCCAGGGTCAAGGCACATTTCCCCTTTGGAACCAGCAAATGCTACCTGGAGTGATACCTTAGCACCAAGGAACCACCCTGAGCTGACTGTTATTACAGCCACTTATGACGTCTGGCTAAATTTATTATTTTGCTAAATGCTCCTGCATTTTATTAGACAAGAAAGGAAACAAGGATCAGAGAGAACTGCCGGGCTACTCAGAAAATTAGTGGCCAAGGGGCTGGCCTGCAGGGATGAGGACACTTGCCCATCTCTTGCCCAACCCCTGGCCCACAGAAGTCTCATGAGGAGAGAACCCGCAGTGCCCTGGGAGAGTCAATGCACCCTCTTTTGGTCCCACGAGTCCACTCGGAAGCAAGCTGGCCTGCTGAGAACAGAAGGCCGGGAACAGGGCTGAGTTACAAGGTGCCCTCTTATACATCTGGATGAATGCATTTTTTAAATTTTCCTTTTCCTGTCATTGTCCAGGCCCCATGAATTATGTATTTGTTATCAAATTCAGCTGAATGAGATCTCAAAGGCAATGAGAAGTTCAAGTGAAACCAAAGTACTACTGTGCGGTCCAGGTGGCCCCGATACTCAGCCCACCTTTGTGAAGGGCCCAGACTGTGTTCGCCGAGTCGGAGCTGTCCCCAGGCACGGACGGTCCCTGATCGGTGTCCAGAGACCCAGAACTGGCCACATCCCCTCCCCGGGGCTTCTTGGCCACATACGATAGAGATGGAGCCCACCTTGGTAAGGGCTCCCAGCCTCACATGCATCTTTTTCAAATGTTTAATTGACAAATAATAATTGTATATATTTATCGGGTACAATGTGATATTTCTGCATATGTGCACATTACGGAATGATTAAATCAGGCTGATTAACATATCCATCGCTTGTTTTTTTGTGTTTTTTTTGTGGTGTAAACATTTAAAATTTACTCTGAGCAATTTTTAAATATACACTGCAATGTTACTAACTATAGTCACCATGCTGTGCAATAGGTCTCAGAAACTCATTCCTGCTGTCCACCTGGAACTTCACACCCTTTCACCGACATCTTCCCACCCCCGTCCCCAGCCCCTGCCAGCCACTGTTATACTGTCTGCTTCTGTAAGTTCAACTTTCTTAGATTCCCATATGGGTGAGATCACATCGTGTTTGCCTTTCTGTGTTTGCCTTATTTTACCTAACATGTGTCCTCTGGGTTCCTCCCTGTTGCCACGAATGACAGGAGTTTCTTCTTTTCAAAAGTCTGAGCAGTATTCCGTTGTGTGTACGTGCTACATTTTCTTCATCCATTCATCCAGGGAGGGACACCGTCTTGGATACTGGGAAAGTGCTACAGTGAACACAGGCGTGCAGACATCGCTTCCAGACTGATTTCCTTTCCCCTGGGCGTGTACCTGGCAGTGGGGTTGCTGGGCCATATGGCTGTTCTAGCTTTAATTTTTGGAGGCCCCTCCGTACTGTTCACCATAAGGTAGGCTGCACCACCTACATCCCCACCCACCGTGTGCAAAGGTCCCCTTCCCTCCACATCTGGCGAGCACTTGTTATCTGTCCACATTCACTTTGCACGGCAAAATCCACTTCCCGCACTCCCCTTCTTCAGGGTGATTAGTGTCTGTGTGCCGCTCGCTCCCTGGCCTCTGCAGACCCCTGGGGCTGAGCCTTCACTGGCCCCTCCCTCCAACTGTCCGGCCACACCAGCCTCAGTCCTTCCCCCCAGGGACTCTGCACCTGCTCTGGCCACCTGTGCTGGGTGACAGGTTCGTCATATCTGTTCTGCTCACCCCAGAACACTCAGCATCTACCGTGAGGATCCATCGGTACACACCGAGGATGCACAGGCTCTCCGAGTGGCTGAAGATGGAGACAAACACCCTGTCTTTCTGTTCCTGCTTTTGAGGAACTGAGCCCCCAGTGGGTAAGTCGGACAGACACACAAATGTAATTTTCACAATGAAAACACTTTTGACCGGGTAATGCTATGTGAGCAAAGGAGTAACTAGTGGAGCCTGGGGAACCCAAGATGTTTTCCAGATAAAGTTATCTCTGAGTAAGACGCCAGGATGTAGTATCGGTGGTCCGATATCCTTTCCTCTCTTCTCTGAGGGAGATGGGGCAGGAGCTGGGATGGGCGGGCACAGAAGCTGTGGGCGTGTGGTGGCTTCAGGAGACTTCTGTGATTCCGTGGGTCACAGGTGCATGTAGGGAAGAGGTGGAAAGTAGACCAGGAAGGGGGTCGGGCCATATGCTGAAGGGCCTGTTGAGCTGTGACTGGCAACGTGGACGTGTCCTGAGGATTCTGCTCTCTGACACTGTGAGCTCAGAAGACCTCAAGTTGGGATATGGTGGGTGTTTACTGTTCTTTGCAGCCAAGCCTCTGGTCCCGCAGAATCGGCAGCGAGCAGCCTGGCCAGCATAGGGAACCCAGAGTTGCACACTCCTATGACGATTCTTTTACTAGCACACTTCTCACTTTGGACTTTTCGGGTCATTCCTGTCCTTGTTAATGGAAGGGACAAGGCACCATTACCCCAGGCCTTGCCCCACGCCACTTGTTTTCTTTGACAGAAATAGATCTGACGTCTTAGACTATCTGTCAGAAGGCGGAGGGTGGGGTGGAATTTGATCTTCCTTTGCATGTTTATTCTTGGTGTTATGTTTTGAATGAATTATTCATAGGTTAAGGGCTACAATATGTTCAAGCAGATAACTGCATACACAGATCCAGAGGTATCTGGGAAAGCTAAAGAATCCCTGAGAAAGTTCCAAATGTGTCCCACGTCCACGCCACCAAACAAATTCACGGTTTCAGATGGAGAAGTCACAGGGGCTTTGAAATATGAATATTGTGCCTTCTTAATCATCAGAACACATTCCTGGTGTTGCTAATGCAAGCTCTACCGGGGGCATTGCACCTGACTTTGACAAAGTGTGGAAGGAAGAACTCATTAGTCCTCCCTGGCCATACATCATGCGTGTCCAATTTCCTAGCCACTGACAAATGATCTTCATAAAGTATGACTAAATTGTCCAGGAAGCAAAATTTCTCCAGGTGCAGCCAAAAAATATCAGGAAAGCATGACCCCTTACCGTCAGAGCCAGGTGCATTTCCTAATAATTATCCGTCAGCTGCAGGTGATGCGTCTGCACGCTGAGGGGCTGGCGCAGCAGGAGAACGTGATTCCGGGAAGGCCGGGAACACGTGGAGGGGAGACGGCACAAAGGAGAGGGGTGGATGTTACTCAGAGCGGGAGGAGCTTGGGCAGTGGAAGCTCTGCAAACCCAAGAAAGGGGTGCAAAATGTTTAAATCCCTGGTGCTATGATTTTTTTTCTTCCCCACACTCAATCTGGTCCTCACTTTGAGGACCGCCAACATCTAAATCCATTGTAGGATTTTCCTCCCACAAGGAACACCCAGATGTTTTATGGAAAGCTAACACTGTAAGTACGCTTGATGTAACGGAGTTGCCTCCTGCAAAGATTAAGGCTGTGTAAGGACTAGGATACGAGGAAGGAGGTTTGTTGACTAGACTGCACCACCCTTGGAATCGGCTTTGTTGGGAGGCCTCCCCCTTGGACTGAGTAGGTGGGACCATCCCCTTTGCAACTTACACTCACACGCCCTTTGGAGCAGTAAGTGTTGTGATCAGGTGACTACTTAGGGGTGGAAATTAAACATCTGCTTGGAGAACTCAGGCTGGACAAGCCAATCAGGTCAACGAGAAGAGCTTCATCCTTGATGGTCCGGTGCCTAGAAAACCATGCAGGCCACTGGCCACATGCAGCAAATGTTCACTGAGTGAACAAGTGAAGGAATGAATGAATGAGTAGGAGGTGGGAGCAAACAGTGTAAAAATTCTTTAAATAAGGCTCCAAGCAATGCCCTAATTACAGACTCTAAAGGGATTTTTTCCTGCGTATTTCTTGTCTTTTTTACAACATTAAACACTGTTGATCACCCTCTGATCTGACATGACTTCCTCCTCTGCGCCTACATTTTCCCTGCTAAATGACTTGCTTTGCCTCATTCTTTTCTTTCCATTGTTTGGATTTACATAAGTATGTGTTGAAAGAAAGAAATAAACAAGGAAAAGAAAGAAGAAAGGGACAAAAGAAAGGAAGGGAAAGGGGGAAGAAGGAAGAAGAGAAAAGGATAAAATCCCAAATATTTGCTGAGCCCTAGCTGGGCACCAATACAGTCAACGAGGCAGGTCCGTCCTCTCGGGGACCTTCCTGGCCTGCACAGGGGGCTGCCCAGACAGTCCGAACACGGTGCTGTGTGTTACGGCAGAATCAAGCCCAGGATGGTGCGGGATCACGCAGCATGAACAATTAATCCGAACTGGAAATTACAGAGGAAGCTTTCTGGAAAACCCCATGTGATGGGGGTGAGGAGAGCTTAGCTAAGCAGCTGGATACGGACCCAGAGACAAGAGGTGGCTGCAGGCATGGCAAGGCGGGAGAGGTGTGCACAGCCCACCACACACACACACACACACACACACACACACACACACACACGCTGAGATCCGCCCTCGGGGGCTGAGCGGGAGCTGCAGGATCACGGAGGGACCCGCGCCTGGGACATGGGGGAGGGGAGGGTACGTGGTGGGAAGGTAGGCTCACGGCGCAGGGACCTGAGGCGTGGCCTGAGGACCCAGCCGTCGTTTTGTGCATCCGTGAGTGCAGGGAGGAAGGAAGACAGGTGATCATCAAGGGAGAGACACAGGTGCTGGCTGGTCTACGTGGAGTCCTGCTGCTCGCGCTCCTGAGCGGGTGCCGTGTGGACAGCGACCAGGCTGCACGGCTGTGCTGGGACCACACAGAGAACCATCACGAACCCCCCGGGGGAGCATGGAGGTTACTCCGTCAGAACGAGGAGCCTGGCCCCGAGTGTCGATCCGTGGAAAGGGTCGGAGGACGACGGGGAGAGAACAGAGGAAGCGACAGGTGTGGGGTCTGAGCAGCTGCCCAGGCGGGAGGACGAGGTCCCACTCACCGGGACGGGGAACGGAGCAGGGACAGTACCCTGGCTTGGCACTGGGGATGGGGGGACGGTGGAGAAGAGTCTGCCGCGTGAAGGGGAGAAAGATAAAATTGCCGTTCAGAAGCCGGGGTTGTTGAGAACATAAGAATCGGAAACAGGCAGGGACAGATAAGCAGATGGTCTTAAATTACATGCAGGGACACTGATATTTAAAGAGTTAGCAACTGTGGGAACTTTCCCAGTGCATATTCTAAGGGACTTTCAGAGTTTATAAAAAAATAGCTGTTCTGGTAAAAAAAAAAAAAAAATCCCACTGCTTCTCTGGCAATTTATTTGCTCTAGCCCATTCATTTCATTTAAACCTTTCTCCTGAACTCCAGACTTGTATAGTCCCTCGAATACCGGACGGTATCTCAAACTTAACAAACCCAAACTTCACCCCAAACCTGTTTCTGCCATCGTTTTCCCCCAGTCTCAGCAGAATGGCATTTCACACCAGCAGGGGCTCAGCCAAAGCTGGACCCTGGCCCTCCCTCAGCACCCTGGGCAGTCTGCGAGTAGCTCTTGCGTCTCCGAGCCTCCACCGCCACCCCGCCCACGTCACCGCCATTGCTTGGCCGGACTCCTGTGACAGCTTCTCGGCCACCAGAGCATCTTATCAGATCTCACCCCTCTTCCCTCAAACCCTGCAGCAGCCAGAGCCTGACGCAGGCCAGCAGGCAGGACACGGTCGGGCTCCTCCTCGGGCGCCCGGGCCGCTCTCCCGCCACAGTGGCCTCATGGTGCCCTTGTGCAGGCCAGACCTGCCTGCCCCAGGACCTTTGCACCTGTCCTCCTCCATCCTTCAGTCCCCTGCCCCCGCTGGCCCACGCTCCACTCCCTCGCCTCACTCAGCTATCCCGGCAAACGTGAACTTCTCCATGTGGCTTCTTGGCCACGTTTTTAATACTTTTAAGCCAGTCCCCCAAATCTCCCTGTATTCACTCCCTGCTTCCCCCACACTTAAAATTTATCACCACGTAACACGTGACAACTTGTACTGATTTGTTTATTTTTGGTCTTTACCTGTTAGAACCCAAGCCTCACGAAGGCAGGGACTTTTATCGTGCACCGCGGTACCCACTGCGCTTAAATAGCGCCTGGCGTGTACCTGGCTCTGAGCAAAATCTCCAATTTTATTATCTTTACTATAAATGGATGGTGTTGCCACTCCATATAACGGCCCAGTAAGGGAGCAGGCTGTCTCCTACCTCCCCCTGAGTCAGATGAGTCCCTGTCGGGCCACGGAGCAAAGCTCCATCTTATTGTGCTGGATGGACATTTTTACTCTGTGCAAAATATGTGCTTGTATTTTGTCCTTCTCTCTAAACATCATAAATCTTTCTACTGTATCAGTGTATTAGAACAAGAACTGACGTGACTGTTTGAAAAACAGACTCAAAGGCTGTTTACCGTTTCTGCCTGTACGACCAGCCTGGTGTGATTTACTGTTAGAGCGTAGACGTTTCATGGGGCAGGGATGCGTTCAGATGCTTATCTTATTTGCACAGATGTTTAGCAGTGGACGCTTGCTGGGGCAAGTGTCATTATCAGTTTCCTGCAAGGGAAAGGTAAGGACGCGAGTGCCACTGCCCAAGGGAGCGGCAATCGCAGAGGCTGCACCACAGGGACGCTCTTCCTCCACCGCTTCCCCTTCCTGGCTGGACCCTGGAACGTCGGTGAGGCACGGGCACCCACTGTGCCACCCTGGGCACCAGAGAGACGGAGGAAGCGTCACCTGTGGCAAGCTGGGCCGAGCCCCTGAAGCCAGATGCCCCAGCAAGACGGAGACGCCCCTGGAAGAGCTGTCCCCAAGACACCGCGCATGAATGCAGCCTTTGTCTGTCTGGAGGCCCTTCTGATTACCTGCCTACGCTTGAGTCCCATTCAGCTGCATCTCCTGAAACTCGGTGGTGATTTAAAAAAAATTAGAAAAAGAAAAAAGTCAGCTCCGCTCTGACTGTTCCTCATGCCAGCCTTGCCATATAACCATGACAACCAAATAAAATATTAATCACAGCAATTTCTGTTGTTGTTATACATATAATTGGTGCTCGCTGTAAAACATCTGGAATAATATAGAAAGAATAAAATAGAAATTATTATTTAATCATAATGTCACATGCAGAGACGGCACGTACGGTCACTAGTATAGTATACTAGATACTACAGTATAGTCACTATTTATTTTTCACTAGTGTTTTAACTTTACTATTTACAAGATTTGGTCTCTGTGTCTAGCTTTAAGTTTTATTTTCCCACCATTTCACTTAAGGTTGTAATATAGTCATTTTCTTATACAATGAAAGATTCTTCTAAAATACGATTTTAATGACAACATAACATTATATTATACAGACACAGCACAAATACCCAGAGTTACAGTATTTTACTTTATAATCCAACAAGCATAAAGGAATTGGCTCACAGCGTCTCACTCACATTAACTATTTCATTTTGCCGAATCGCTTAACAGATATGTGATTATCCATACAGAGATATCCGCTGTTGGAATTCAATTCCTATCATTTCCTAGAACCGGAATTCCTGGGCTGACAGTTGGAGAGCTTTACCGAGTCACTCAGTCACCGTGAGGATTTTTTCTTATCTGCAGAAAGGGGGTGTGAAATGATTCACTGCTTTTCACTATAATCCGTACCACTGAGCTGATACCGCGGTGGGTAAATCCTGTGTGCACGAGACAGGCACGGTGAGGACCCCACGGAGTCCCGCTCACATTCCACAACACCCAGCTGCCTCCCAGCTCTAATCAAGGTCAGTCACCCACGGTCGGTTACGAGGTTCAGCCGTCCCCTCCGAAGCCAGCACGAGGGAAACCACAAACAGCGTCAAGTGCGACTTTCAGTTCCTGCCCAGAGACCCCAGGACACAAGCCGAAGCCCGGTGTCCTCTGTCTCCCGACCAGCCGTCTGCCTGCACGCACCGGGAACCGGCTCCGGAGGCCGGGGCTGGACCTCGGGACTTCCGGTACGACGTGCGAGCAGACACCCAGGCCCCCTGCAAACCTGCGTCACCCACGCCTCCGCCTCCCCCTCCCTCTCTGCTGAGCACAGGCCCGCCACGCTGCCGGCCTTTCGGACACCGCTGGACAGCGGCTGAGAAAAATGGCACCACCGCTGCACACCACGGAGGGGTCTTGGGGACACGCCAGGGCCACCCCCGGGAAAAGGCAGAAAACCAGAAAGGACCCTGAGAAGGACTCTTCCCTCCCGTCCAAATGCTGCCTCTCGCTTTGGCTTTGTCGAGTCGGGGCTTCTCGAAAGCGCAGGTGAACACTCTTCACCTGCTGTGGACTCCCCTTCTCCTTCTTTTCTACGCTATTATTTAATCATGATTGATTTTGACTTGGGGAAAAATATTTAAGGACAAAGAGGCTGCTTGTTGCTTTGACCCTGCACAGCAGAGACATTTCCAAGGGGAAAGGCCCAAGAGCAGCTCGCTGGCGAGTCTCCCTCTCGGGGACGCGCGCTCTCAATCCGGACGCTGCCCTTACTCCCGCAGTGTATAGGAAAGCTGTGGTCGTGCATGACACGTCCTCAGGTTTCTGCCGCTGCTCCCAGGGCGAAGGCACAGCCCACACCCTCGAGGGGCTGGCAGGCACAGACCCCGGCTGCAGGCGGGCCCTGTTTCTAACTCTGGGCTTGGATGTGTGATTTGAGCACGCTGGCCTCAGCTTCCTGGACGTGCCCACAGGGGCTACCTCGCAGCCTTGGAGAGACGAGTGTCTAGGTCACACACGCCACGCCTGACACAGCACACGCCAGTTCTGTCCACCACACGCTGAAGTGACCGACAGCGACCAGGCGCGGGCGGCACACGTCCTGCCCCCGGGCTGTGATGCCGAGCGTTCACTTGCTAGATCTGAAATTCCTGCAGAATGGGCTCAGAAAGGAGTTGGCCGTGAAGTTCTGGGGAGATCTGGACAGGCCACGAGACACAAAGGGTAGAAAGTGGGCAGGGAGGAGGGGCGAGTCCATTTTCACAGGGAGCGGGGGGCTCTCCAGTGAAGCAGGAGCAGTCCTCCATGCCCTTGGGGGAGGCGCCGGCATGCAGGGGTCCTGCAGCAGCGCACTCTCGGCAGGCGGCTGCTGGCCACAGGCGCGGGCTCACTGGCGGGACCAGCGCTCACACAGCGCCCTGCCCAGGGTGCAGCCGCCCTACAGAGGTCAGCCACGCACCCCAGGGCAGGTGGCAGGACAACACCACCGGCCCCGGAGGATGGCATGGCACAGGACAGGTGGTCTGCCACTCCACTCTGCCTCCCCCAGCAAGGCAAGGAGTTTGGATTTTGCACCCTCTGCAGCTGTGACTGGGCCCTCAGCCACATTGCTTCTTCTTCCCCTGAGACCACCACAAAAATAATTCAGAACGTAGCACCAGGTCCTTATGTCCAGATAACACGTGCACAAAACACGGCTCTTCTGGGCACCGAGTGAGTCCCGCGGACTGCGTCGCACAAGGTCACATCGCACGTAAGCAGAGACTCTACCGGGGCCGCCGCCCCTTCCGTAGCAAGCAACCTGCCGGCGGGGGAACCTGCCCTCCGCGCACATCAGCGTGGGCGGGTTCGTGTTCCGAGGATCCGAGAGACGCATGCTAACAGCGGCAAGAGTCACCTGGGATCGGAAGCAAAGGGCCCGTCGCTCGAGGAGCAGGCCTGGGAAGCCACCCGCCTGCCCGTGTGTGGTACGGTTCATGCATGCCGTGTGTGTATGCACACGTGTGTCATTTCTCATCACCCTAACGGTCTGTGCAACACTCCCTTCCTCAGAATCGCCCTGTCCAGACGTTGAAACTGCTTGAGAAAACTCATTATTTTACTCCAACAGCGATGAAAGGGAACAACCAAACATGAAAGACGACGTGAAACACAAGGGACACAGACGGGACGTGTGAGAAAGTCACAGCAGATTCTCGCACACCCGCGCTGACGCCACCAGGCTAGCGCCGCCGCACACGGCAGCCCGTCCCCAGGCTTCCAGCGATACGTCAACGCGTCTCATCTGCCTCACGCTCGCAGGTACTGACGTCGGAGGAGGAGACTCCTGGCAGAGACGGAGAGAATCAGCTGAGTGGCTGAGAGTGGCGTGTGCGCCTCAGCGACCACAGACCCCGCGGAGCACGTGCGGGGGGCGTGGGGGGTGCATGCCGTGTGGGACGCGTGTGATATGGATCGTGTGCTATGTAAGATGTGTGGGCTGCGTATGTGTGCTGTGTGGATCATGTGTGGTTTGTGTGATGTGTATGTGGTGTGATGTGCAATGTATATGTGTGTGTGTGTTGTGTGTGATGTGTGTATGATATGTGAGGTGTGTATGTGGGATATGTGTGATGTGTGTGTTGTGTGTTGGGTATGTTTGCATAGGTGTAGGATGTGTGGTATGTGTGGTGTGTGGCATATGTATAGTGTGTGTATAATATATAGGGTATTTGTGTGTCATCTGTGGGATGTGGGTGTAGTGTGGTGTGTGTGGTGTGTGGTGTGTGTGTAGTATGGATTGTGTGGGGTGTTTGTGGTATATATGCATAGTGTGCGTGGTGTATGTGTCTAGTGTGTGTAGTATGGATTGTGTGGGGTGTTTGTGTTTGTGGTGTCTATGTGGTGTATGTGTAGTGTGCGTGGTACATGTGTGTCTAGTATGTGTAGTATTGACTGTGTGTGTGCTGTTTGTATGTGTGTGGTGTGGTGTCTGTGGTGTGGTGTGTGTATAGTATGGATTGTGTGGGGTGTTTGTGTTTGTGGTGTATATGTGGTGTATGTGTAGTGTGCGTGGTGCATGTGTGTCTAGTGTGTGTAGTATGGATTGTGTGTGTGCTGTTTGTATGTGTGTGTGGCGTGTGGTGTCTAAAGGTGAGAGAGCACCTGCCTCGGCGGCACGCCCACTAGAGGTGGGATT
>CAUYRT010046920.1:0-38855 GCA_963574885.1 Lepilemur ruficaudatus
AGAAGGGCAAAGGTGGCTTAATGTATAAAAATCAATCAATGAAACGCACCATATTAATAAATGACAAAAATCACATGATCATTTTTTTTTGAGACAGAGTCTCACTGATCATGTGATTTTTGTCATTTATTAATATGGTGCGTTTCATTGATTGATTTTTGTACATTAAGCCACCTTTGCCCTCCTGGGATAAATGCCAGGGTGTATAATGCTTTTTTTTTTTTTTTTTTTTGAGACAGAGTCTCCATCTTTTGCCCAGGCTAGAGTGAGTGCCTTGGCGTCAGCCTAGCTCATAGCAGCCTCAGACTCCTGGGCTGAAGCAATCCTTCTGCCTCAGCCTCCCGAGTAGCTGGGACCACAGGCATGCGCCACCATGCCCGGCTAATTTTTTCTATATGTTTTTAGTTGGCCAATTAATTTCTATTTATAGTAGAGACGAGGTCTCGCTCTTGCTCAGGCTGGTCTCGAACTCCTGACCTTGAGCGATTCGCCCGCCTCGGCCTCCCAGAGTGCTAGGATTACAGGCATGAGCCACCGCGCCTGGCCCACATGATCATTTTAATAATGCAGAAAAGGCACCTGATAAAATCTAACATACTTACATGATGAAATCACTCAACAGATGAAGATGAGAACTTCCTCCACTGGATAAAGGGCAACTATGAAAAACCCACAACTAACATTATGCTTAATAGTGAAAGACTCAATACTTGCCCCACTAAGATCAGGAATGAGACAAAAATGATAACTCTCACTACTTCTATTTAACATTGTACTGAAGGTTCTAGCTGGGGAAATTCGGCAAGAAAAAGGAATAAAAGACATCCAGATTGGAAGGGTAAAAAGTAAAACTATCTATATTCACAGATGACATATTGTATATAAAAAACCCTAATGAATTCACTAAAAAACTATTAGAGCTAATAAACAAGTTCAGCAAGGTTGCAGCAATATGCAAAAATCAATAGTATACATTTGCAATGAACGATCAAAAAATGAAATGAAGACAACACTTCCGTTTACAATGGCATCATAAAGACTAAAACACTTACAATAAATTTACCCAAAGAAGTGCAACATTTGAACACTGAAAACTATTAATACAAAGTGCTGTTGAAATAAATTAAAGATTAATTCTAAAATGTGGATCAAATTAGGTTTTGAACCTGCAAGACAGGCCAAATCATGGAAGAGTGGAGTCACCCAGAGGAGGGATAAGGAAACCGTTGTATCCTCTGACATCCTCTGTCCAGCTCCTTTGTTAAAGCTTTAACATGGAGATCTGGATTTCTCATCTTAGACTTTTTTTCAGATAAACATCATTATGAGTGGGGCACAGTGGCACACCTGAGTCCCAGCTACTCCAGAGCCTGAGACAGGAGGATCACTTGAGCCCCTTGGAGTTCGACAGTGTAGTGTGCTATGATTGGGCCTGTGACTAGCCATTGCACTCCATCCTGGGCAACATAGTGAGACACTCTCCTCTCTAAAAAAAAAGAGAAGAAAAAAGAAAAGAAAAGCAAAAATATCATTATTACTAATCTTCACTTTTTTTGCAGAAATATTCCTTACTGTAGAAAACATTATGCTCCTGCTGACACATTTTTAGTTGGACTTGTTTTAGAAAATGACACATGACCCTGATACCGTTTAACCAGTGGCAGTCCAGGGGGGTCTCTGGTTGGCAAGGAGCAGGCATGGGCTTAAGGCTCAACAAGCAAGTCCAGGGTCATGGACTTGCAAGGGCCCTGGAGGGCTCTCGCTTCCCTGTCATTTCAAAGACGGAAAAACGGAGGCCTGGAGAAGGGAAGAAACAGACCCAGGGAATGCGATTGAGGGCACTGCCCTGGCAGGAGCAGGATGACCAAGGCTGTCACATTCCAGGGTGTGCAGTTGGAGTGATGTGAGTGACCACAAGAGTCTGAATATAACCTAAGGCTTTGCCACTTGCTGGCACCAAGATCTCTGGAGTGTCGGGCCAAGAGAATGGACTCTGGAGCCAGACTTTCTGGGTCTAGAATCATTCAGTGCCTCAGTTTCCCTATCTGTAAAATGGGAACGATAAGAAATTCTGACACACGCTGCAACGTGGTTGCAACTTGAAGACATTATACTAAGTGAAACGAGCTAGTCACGAAAAGACGGGGACTAGGGCCCCTCTGCTCGACTCTCCCCCAGAGGCAACTTGTCCCTTGGCCACCGCCTCTGATAGCTCTGGAGCCGGTGGGCCCAGGCCCTCGAACATGCCACAGGACTCCTGCAATTGGCCCAAGTCCCAGGCGCCGGAGCCGCCCAATGGGGCGTGGGGGCCGGGGGGCGTGGCTGTGCGGGGCCTGGTCCTAGACTCCAGTTACCGCGCAGGAGTTTGTTGTCCCCTGCCGGTCGGGAGTCCTGTCAGCCCGCCCCCGCCATGGTCCTGGAGCTCTACCTGGACCTGCTGTCCCAGCCCTGCCGCGCCGTCTACATCTTCGCCAGGAAGAACGGCATCCCCTTCGAGCTGCGCACCGTGGAGCTGCGCAAAGGTGGCCCGGCCTTGGGTTTGGGGAACTGAGAGGTCGGGGAGGGACCTGGAGGCAAACATCCGTTAGGCAGCAGTCCGCAGCCTTTCTGGCACCAGGGACAGGTTGCGTGGAAGACGATTTTCCACGGACAGGGAGACGGGGGCGGGAGGAAGGGAAGGGGCGCGGGTGGGGGAAGGGTTGGCGGGAGCGGGGGAGGGGCGCTCAGGCGGCCATGCTAGGCTCTGTTTTTCTAACAGGCCAAAGGCCGGTAACCAGTAACCGGCTGTGGCCTGGGAGTTGGGGACCACAGCCTTAAGTAACCCCTCCCCGTGTCACCCCATTCCTGGGGCCATCGCCGGTCTGGTTTGGAGACCCGGCCCAGAAAAATGAGCCACCAGGGAGAGCCAAGATTCGGGAATCTCCACAAACTCTGCTCGGTCCCATGGAATAGACAATGGGGCTCAGTTGAGGCCCAGTAAGGGGGAGGGGGCATGAAGAGAGGAAGAGAGACCTGGGCCTAGGGCTTGGGGATCTCCGGAATAGCATGGGGGCAGTGGGTAGAGGCTGGGACAGTGTCGGGGCATTGCTCCAGGACCAGAGTTTCCAGGCCTGCACTCTGCACTGGCCCCATCTGCACTGGGGTGCCCCTTTGTCCCTTCCTTCTTCTGCTCCTCCTGTTTTGCCTCTACTCACTCTGTCTTCCTCCTCTCTTGTCGCTGATAGGGATGGAGGCTGCCCCTGGGCGTAGCTGGGAGCAGGAGGGCCATAGGGCTTGGTGAGTCCTGCATATTGAGTAGGGGTGTTTGTTTGTTTCTCTGACAGGCCTCCAGGGCCCTCAAGGACACAGCTGGCAGGAGGGGGTGGGACACAGGACCTGGGTATTGCTGGGTGGCATCCTCACAGGCTAAGCTTTCCACCCAACGCTCCTCCCCACCGTAGCTGGTTGTCACCTGCCTCTCTGTCTTTGCACTGGCCTGTCCTTCTGCCTGAAACTTCATCTCCTCCTAGCCTCTTCTGGAACTGCCTGCTTGTCCTGCACAGGGGACTACCTCTGCAGAGTGTGGGGCAGGGGAAGGGACATGGGGGACAAGGGAACGTCCAAGTTGGCTATCAAATATAGTGGTGCAGACAGAGGTGTGTTTTACTAGGGAAGAGGGGCAGGTGCTCCTGGTGAGGGATCTGTCTGAAGGAAGGATAAAGAGAGAGTAGCAGCTGTGGGCAAGGTTGGAGGGTTAAGGTGACTGTGTATGGCTTTGAAGAGCTGATGCAGGGGTAATGGGGAGCCACTGAGAGCTATAGAGCAGGGCAGTGATGAGACTTAAGTACCCTTAGAAGCTTCTCTTTGGCTGCATCTGCAGCAGAAAACCACTCAGACCAGCTCAAGCAGAAACCAGGGTTGCTGGGCTGCACCTTTCAGGGACTGAGAGTGGGGCAAGAAATGTGACTGTCCTAGCTTCTTTGGAGCCTACAGGCAGGGCCAGTTCTGTGTCCTTGGTGCCCAGGGCAAGGTGAGCAAGGAGACACAAGGGCCAGTAGAAGTTGATTACAGGTAAACAGATTCCAGGAAAGGGCCATTTCTCTGTGTTTGGTGACCCTGCCTGAGAGTCCACGGGGGAAGGATGCTGTAGGAAGTCAGCTAACTCAGGTGACCTGCCCCTGCAGCTTGGGGCACTCCAAATGTCAGTTCATGAGGCTGGTCGTGGTGGGAAGAGGAGGAAGGTGGGGTGTATGTGAATTCCCAGGCACCGTGCCCTATATGGCGAGCTCTGTTGCAGAGGCCTGGGTTGTTGGGGGAGGTTGTGCCCATGGGGGCTTGGCAAAGGGTGTTGAGGTCTATTTTGCAGCAGCTGGCAGAGTAGCCTCGCCCTCCTCCCACAGCGGCCCCCACTGGCCTTTGCCAGCTGGGAGGACAGCCTAGTAGGGCCAAGAGCCATGAAATTGGGGCCTGGGCATCACAGGGAGTGGGTGCAGGCCATGGAGGGTTTGGTGTCTTCCTCCCGCCACCCACCATGCTGGGCTCTCTGCAGGCCAGCACCTCAGCGATACCTTTGCCCAAGTGAATCCCTTGAAGAAAGTGCCGGCCTTGAAAGACGGGGACTTCACCTTGACTGAGAGGTAACCGGGACCCTGGGGCTGCTGCGAGGCTTTGCTGGAACCAACCTGTCCTAACCCTCCATTTTATAGACAAGGACACTAAAGTCAGAGGCAACAGGCCCCTTGGCCTGACATCCCACAGAGAGTTGAGGCTGGAATCCAGGCCCCTGCTGGCCTGCTATTCCAGTTCCCAGAGGCTTGGGACAGCAAGTGTCTGCTTTACTTCTCCACTGGTACTTAGGCTGCTGGGTGCAGGGTAGAGCCCTTTTGTCACCTGAGTCACCCACCCCATAGAAAGGAGAACGTGGTGTTTGTGTTTCAGAGCTCATCTCTGAAATCTCGGGATGGAGGCACCTCTGATTGAGTTCCTCTGACCTTCTGCCAGCAACATTCTTCCTTTCTGGTGCCCCCAGGTGTCCTGAGTCCTTGTGTCTGCTCAGTGTTGAAGCCCCTGGGTACCAGCTAGGGGCAGTGCACAGGCTCTGCATATCTCTGTCATTGCTCTCACCCTTGGGAGGTCTGTGGCTCACAGGGACCTTCGGCCCTCCCAGAGGTGGCTTGAACAATTAGCTGGGAGCAAAAGGAGCTCTGGGGCACCCTGCACAGACAACCAAGTCATTAAGCTGGGGCGTGGGTGCAGGGTTCTTCACAGGGGACATGGGCCAGTGGCAGATATAGAGGCTTTCTGCTCTTTTGGCTGGGGTGCCCAACGCTTGGGATACCCCAAGTTCCTGAAAGCTTTTCTATGGCCCCAAATTGATACATCCTTAGTGTCCTTCCAGGTCTAGCCCGGTCCAACACCATGGCAGCCTCCATAACCCGGGGGCGGGGGGAAGAGAGCGCCACGGGGGCCTTGTTTGTTCTGCGATCCTAGGACCCTGCAGCTCCCCAGTGTTTCCCAAGTGATATTTTAGGAGCCAAATTACCTCATTTTAGATAGGGTGTACTTCTTCGCAGAAAGTATGACATAAAGAACAAAGGGACAACAAGAAAGCCTTTTGAACAGTCAGGCCATGGGAGACTGGTCTGAATGCCAGAGGACGAGAGTGGATGTAAACTGGAAAGAATTGAGCTTCCTTACGGCTACCTCCTTTGATGCCACCTGCTTCAGGAAGCTCTCCTCTGATCAGAAACTGTCTCTGAACAATTGGTGGGACACTCTACTGTGGAACTTTGCCTGGTGGTAGGACAAGTTTGGGTATAATATTAGCCTCAGAAAGACTCTCAGCTCTGCCACTAAGGGCTGAGTGCCCTGGGGAAAGTTCTATTCCCATTCTAAGCCTGTTTTCCTTGTCTGAAAAATGAGGCTAATACCTTGGATTGTCAGGATGACTAAAGAAGCTACTGTGTATAAAGTTCCTAGCACAATGCCCTTCCCTCACCCATCATGCACGCACCCCCACAGTGTGGCCATCCTTCTCTACCTGACTCGAAAGTATGAGGTCCCTGACCACTGGTACCCTCAGGATCTGCAGGCCCGAGCCCGTGTGGATGAGTACCTGGCATGGCAGCACACGACCCTGCGGAGAAACTGCCTCCGGGCCCTGTGGCATAAGGTGAGGCTGGGGCGACAAGGGGGTGGCATTGATGGCATCACTCAGAGGCACTCAGGCACCATCGAATTCTTCTTTTCAGTTTGGATGGCTTCTACTGACCTGTCTTTGACTTCACTGATTCTTTCTTCTGTTGTGCCAGGTTACTGTTTTAAGCCCATCTAATACAGTGTTTGTTTGAGATGTGTATTTTTCAGTTCTAGAAATTCCATTATTTTTTTTTAGTTTTCATTTCTCTGCTGAAATTCACTATCTGTTCATCCATTTCATCTGTCTTTTCTTCTAAATTCTTTATCATTGTTTCCTAAAGGGTTTGTCAGCTAATTTCAACCCCTGTGTCCTCTCTCTGTCTGTTTCTATGGCTTGTCTTTTCTCCCCTTGATTATTGGTCACATTTTCCTACCTCTTTGCATGTCTCATAATTTCTTATTGTGTGCTTGATGTTATGTATAAAAGAAGAGTGGAGATTGAATTATATAATAAATGCTCCAGAAAGGGCTTGTACTTTCCTTTGTTGGGCCGCCAGGATGTGAGGCTAATCTCTTCTAGCTAATCAGGGGGTGAGCTGGGTTGCAGCTTTAGTTAGTTTCCATTTATGTCTGGTTTCAAATATTTTGAAGGTGAGATAAGGTTGCTAGCTTACTCCAATAGAACTTTGGAATCTAAACACCAACTATCGCCATGCCTATGAGATCTCTCTACTTTTTAGCCTTACCTCCCAGTTCCCAAATTGCTGCTTAGTCATTAAAGCCCTATTCCTGTGGCAAACCTTCTCTCTGCCTGCTGTGCCCAAGGAAATGAAATTGAAATAAAAGTAACTTACCTAGGAAGGGCTCATGCCTCTTAGGAATTTAATTCATTTAGTTAAGTGCTGTCCAATAGAAATACAAAGTGAGTCAACTATGTAATTTTGAATTTTCTAGTAGCCACATTTAAAAAGTAAACAGAAATTAATATATTTTGCTTAACCCAATATATTCAGAATATTATCATTTTGGCCAACAAGCTCGTGGAAAGATCTTTAGCATCACTAATGATTAGGGAAATGCAAATCAAAACTATGAAATGGCACTTCACACCCATTCAGATGGCTGTCATAAAAAACAAAAGCCAAGTAACAGGCACGGGTAAGGATGTGGAGAAATCGGAACCCTCATGCACTGTTGGTGCCATTGTAAAATGATGCTGCTACTATGGCAAACAGTATAGCAGCTCCTAAAAGAAAAAACAAATTACAAATAGAATTACTAAGTGATCCAGCAATTCCACTTCTGGGTATATACCTAAAATAATTGAAAGCGGGGTCCTAAAAAGATACGTGTATTCTCACGTTCATAGCAGTATTATTCATGGTAGCCAAGTGTCCATCAACAGATGAACGGATGAACACAATGTGGTGTCTACATACAATGGAATATTGTTGAGCCTTGAAAAGGAAAAATTCTGACACTTGCTGCAACATAGATGGACCTTGAAGATATTATGCTAAGTGAAATAAGCCAGTCACACAAAAAGGCCAAATACTGCATGAGTCCACTTATTTGAGGCACCTAGAGTAGACAGAAAGTAGAATGGTGGGTTGCTGGGGGCTGGGAGGAGGGGCAATGTGGGCTTACAGTTTAATGGGCACAGAGTTTCAGTTTTACAAGATGAAAAGTGTTCTAGAGATGGATGATAGTGATGGTTGCACAACGATGTGAATGTACTGAAACTATATATATTAAACTGTACTTTTAAGTATACAGTGTACACTTCTGAGCTGTACCCTTCAAACGGTTAGAATGGTAAATTTTGTTATGTGTTTTTTACAGCTAAAAATTTAAAAAAATATTTTGACTTGTAATGAGTAGAAACATCATTAATGAACCACTTTACATTCTTTCTTGTACTAAGTCCTCAAAATCTGGTGTGTATTTTATGTGTACAGCACATCCCAGCTAGGACCAGCCACATTTTTTTTTTTTTTTTTTTTGAGACACAGTCTCACTCTGTCGCCCGGGCTGGGGTGCAGTGGTGTCAGCCTAACTCACAGCAGCCTCAAACTCCTGGGCTCAAGCGATCCTACTGCCTCAGCCTCCTGAGTAGCTGGGACTACAGGTGTGTGCTGCCACACCCGGCTAATTTTTCTATTTTTAGTAGAGACAGGGTCTCACTCTTGCTCAGGCTGGTCTCAAACTCCTGACCTCAAGCAATCCTCCCGTCTCAGCCTCCCAGAGTGCTAGGATTACAGCACATTTCAAGAGCTCAGTAGCTACTTGTGGCTGGTGGCTACTATACTGAACAGCACAAGTTTACGCTCTTCTCTTTTCCTTTTTTAAAAGTTCCATAACTCTTTGATGGCTTTAGAAAATATAAGATGACTTTCTACGGTATGAGCAATGGCCTTTTGTGACTGTCAATGTCCTAATCAGAAGTGGAACTCATTTTTTAGAAAGTATGGCTAATTCTGTGTCATGGGTTTTTTTTTCCCTGTCTCATATCATTTTATATATATATAAAAAAACACTAGTGAACTGTCCTCAGTCCTTCCTGAGAGGCCATCTTTGCATTCACAATTTAATACATTATTACTTTATGTGTAGCCAGCCATCAGCAAAATGAAGTTTTGCTTTGAGTGTTTAACATTTTTATCAATGCTCTCATACCATTCTGCAACTTGCATTTTTCACTCAGCATTATGTGTCTTAGATTTTTTCCCATAGTGCTATGAGTAGATCTGGGTAATTCATTCATTTTTAACTGCTCTATAGCATTTCATTATATGAATAAATCAGATTTTTTTATTAACTTATTATTGCATTTGAAATGTGAAGAGGAACAAAAACACTTTTTAAAAACTTAAGAGATTTGGAACCACTGAATCAGAACAAAGGGGAAATGCAGACTTGCAGGGGCAGGACAGGTTAGTAAGGGAGGGAGGTAAGCGGGGTAGGGGTCTGAGGACTAAGAGCCCATTGCTCCCTCCCGAAGGAGAAGCTTCTCCCAAGTGGCAGCCTTAGAAGCTGAGCAGAGACACCAGGTAGAAATTTTTAAGTTAAAAAGAAGCTGGAGGGGGTCTTTCTCCACTCGTGGAGACTGACCCATTCAAAAAAAAAAAAAAAAGAAGAAGAAGCTGGAAGTCTGGTGAATGTCTCAATTATTAAATGTCAACAACTGATCCATATTTATTTATTTATTTTTGAGACAGAGTCTCACTCTGTTGCCCGGGCTAGAGTGCCGTGGCATCAGCCTAGCTCACAGCAACCTCAAACTCCTGGGCTCAAGCAATCCTCCTGCCTCAGCCTCCCACGTAGCTGGGACTGCAGGCACGCGCCACCATGCTCGGTTAATTTTTTCTATTTTGGTAGAGATGGGGTCTTGCTCTTGCTCAGGCTGGTCTCGAACTCCTAAGCTCAAACAATCCTCCCGCCTTGGCCTCCCAGAGTGCTGAGCGTGAGCCACCGCACCCAGCCTGATCCATATTTTTTTAAAACTCTGCAGCAAAAGAAATGTGCACTGGCTTCCAGGCCACTAGTGGGCTATCTCTGATCTACCTCACATGAAGAGGAAACTGGTGCCCAAAGCCAGGGCTTGTGTACAATCCTAGCCCTGTTAATCATTTCCTGAACCCCAAGCTCACCAAAGCAGCTTGACCAAACAAAACATCTGGCTAAGAAATGGCCCCTCCCTTAGTCAGCATGCGCTGTGTGTCCCTGACGGCTCTGCCAAGCCTAGAGAGTTGCTGATGGCTTCCCCTCCAACACTCTTTTCTGGGAATCCTGGACACCACCCACTCTCTCCTAACTCTCCTCCTTAGTCTGGAAGATCTCTGGGTTAGAAGACATCGATTCTATGTGTGGCTTAGTCTTTTCTTGGCTGTGCCATCTTGGGCGACTGACTGCCTGTCTCTGGGCCTCACTGGCAATTTACGAAATGAGCCATGTACTCTGTCTGTGCATTATGGATGAGGACATTCAGGCTCGGAGGGTTTGAGTATCTTGCTCAAGATCACAGTTTGTAAGTGACAGAGTGGAGGTCTTAAAAACCCATCCTCCTGATGACTTCTACTGTAAGAGGTACTGGTTTTATATTCAGAGGGGAAAGGGGCTGTAAAATAGATAGTCCTAAGCTAGCTCCCTCCCCCAAAAGTATTAAAGCTGTTGTTCAGTTTGAATCCTTCTTTCTGATGCCCCTTAGGCTAAGCCAGTCAGAAATCATGGAAACAGAAATATTTTTAGGAAAAGGAGTCCCTAACCAGGCTGGGGAAGAAAGGTGCATGGGACCAGGAGGCAACTCCAAGTTTTGTGGGGTTTTTTTTTTGGGAGGGGGGTTGTTTTCCTGCCTGTAAGTCTAGGCTGGCCCCTAACCCCCTCTTTTCCTACCCAACCCCAGGTGATGCTCCCTGTTTTCCTGGGTGAGCCGGTATCTCCCCAGATGCTGGCAGCCACTCTGGCAGAGTTGGATGAGACCCTGCAGTTGCTCGAGGACAAGTTTCTCCAGAACAAGGCCTTCTTTGCTGGGCCCCACATCTCCCTGGCAGACCTGGTAGCCGTCACGGAGCTGATGCATGTGAGTGCTGCGGACATGCGGGCCACCAGGCAGGGGCCCTGGCTAGTTGCTGAAGTGCTGCTTATGAGGTGCCCCCTTCTCCCCCCAGCGGTGGGCCTGTGCTTATGTGTAGAAACCCCTTCTGGAGCTCTGTGGTCCACAAACTGGGCCTGTGCTGCCCGTCCTTGGCCTTACCCATTCATCCCCATTCTGTCCCTTTTTCCTACAGCCCGTGGGCGCTGGCTGCCAAGTCTTCGAAGGCCGACCCAAGCTGGCTGCATGGCAGCAGCGCGTGGAGGCGGCGGTGGGGGAGGAGCTCTTCCGGGAGGCCCATGAGATCATTCTGAAGGCCAAAGAGTCTCCCCCTGCAGACCCCACTATCAAGCAGAAGCTGATGCCTGGGGTGCTGGCCATGATCCGGTGATCTGAGAAGCCTCACCTTGCACTGCCCACAGCAGTTCACAAAGCACCTTCGTTTCCAATGCCCCATGGGAGGCAGGCTCAGCGAGCAGGAGTGGCTTGTCTGAGACTTGCCTGAGTCCCACGGGGCTCCCCAGGCCAGGCGTCCATCCCCACTCTCTTCCACAGCTGCCTGACAGCCACAATAACGACGCACACCCAGACCTTATCTCCTTTAATTGCTGAATTTCATTTTAAGTTTGGATAATAAACCTGGGCTCAGCCTGAGTCTCTGCTTCTAACTCTGATGCATGATTTATTTGACCTTTCTCTGTCCTAGCCCTGGTTTTCATCTCTGTCCAAAAGACAAGCCCCTTCCCAAGCCTTGTGGGTCAGCTTCCCCCTGATGGTTGCCAAGAGTGAGATTAACAAATGCCCTATAGCCTTCTAATTCCTGGAGAAAGTGCCAGCACAGGGGGCAGCAGGCATCTCACACATGTCGGTTGTGGGCCCGGTTAATCCATAAATTGGCTGAGTTAGCCTCCCAGGACATGGTCCTTACTGTTAATGCCAAATCCTGCATTTCTCCTGAGGAATTGATCAGGAGGAGGAGATTTCAGACAGCAGTCTCCTGCTCAGGACCCAGTCCTGCAGGGGCTTAAATGCTGTGCCTAGGCGCTTGGCTGTAACCATAACAGGAACAGAGTGCTCTGATAGCTGATAACATCTGGCTGCTGGTGGGGGTAGGACTGGAAGGCAGCCAGGGAGGAAGCAGGGAGATTGGATATTGTAGTAATCTGGGCCGAAGGTGACTTGTGGAGAAGGGCAGGCCACCAAGGAGGGTGGAGGATGTGGCCACTCTTGGCGTGGAGAGGGCTGCAGCACCAGGCCAGGAAGGCACGCTCCTTGGGGGATAGGTCTTCCTTAAATGGGACCATGGGGACCAGGGAGGCAAAGCTATTCTCAAGCATTGGTTATTCTCAAATAACCAATCCTCTTGTCAAGGAGCTTTCTCTGAATCTTGTATTTGGTGGGACAGGGTCTTCTCACCTCAGGAAGGCCTCCTGGGAAACGGGGGTGTCATTAGCCACAGGCCTCAGGAGCCCCCAGGTTGCAGTTGGAGGGATTTGGCCCAGCAAAGTGGGTGGGGAAGTTTTGTGCAATCCTGGGCACCCCAGGAAACTTCTGAATAGGCCTCACAGGGCCTCAGCCTTGGGAGAGGATTAGCTGCAGTGTAATGAATACGACCCGGGGACTGGGGAAGAGCAGCTCATTCTTTCCCAGGGTGTGGGTCTGGTCTCCACAGCGGGCACAGGGCCAGGTACTCTCCCTCCCCAGCTTCTGTTCTGGGAGCTGGGCCCAGGCATGGGGTGAGGAGGCGGCTCCACCTCCTTTCCCCTCCGCCCTTTGTGTTCAGGGAGACTCCGAAGCCCCTCCTCTCTCAGCCCTCCTGCTGGGTGGAAGGAGGGGGCTTGGGTCGACCACAAGGAACCCAGGCCTTTCGACCCTAAATTCACTGAGAGTCTGTGCTGGAAGCGCCCTTGATGTGCGGTTTCTCGTTGCCATTCTCCCTGCCCCATGGAAGGGTGGACATTGAGGTCACGGGAGGGGGTATGACCTGGCAGCGATGCCCGGGGCAGTGTTCAGGTTCGTCTGTGCCTTCCCGGCAAGGGAGGAAACCCGCAGCCGGGATTGGGTCCAGGAGGGAAGGCGGGAGAGCGGAGGCGCCGCTGATTGGCCTAAAGTTTTCCGGAGCCAACCAATGGTGGGGGGAGGGCGGTGCGCGGCGGGCTCCGTGCCTGGGCGGTTCCTGTCGAGGCTCTTTCTTGGTGCTGTCCCGGGAGCTTGTCCTCCGCGCCCGCCCCCCAGATCTGCCCGCCCTCCCGCGCCTGTCCATCCCGCCATGGTCCTGGAGCTCTACCTGGACCTGCTGTCGCAGCCCTGCCGCGCCGTCTACATCTTCGCCAAGAAGAACGGCATCCCCTTCGAGCTGCGCACCGTGGAGCTGCTCAAAGGTGGCCCGGAGAGCGGGCGGGGGGATCTGGGCCCCCAGGTGCAGGCCGACCCCCGCCTATCCGCGCGGCTTCGCGGTCGGGCCAGCGTGCAGACCGACGGGAAGACTCGGGCTCTCCAGTGTGGAAACCGTTGCTTCAGTTATCAGTTGTGTATTTTTAAAGAACCTTGATCTTTGCCTAGTGAACACAGAACATTCTTCCAAATACAGGTTAAGAGGAGGCAGAGCAGGTACGGGGGAGTGTAGGGAAGTAGAGTGCGGGCCGGAATATCTCAACCCCAGGGCTTGGAGAAAACAATTAAACGCCTCCTCCTTTCTTGGTGGAGAGGGTTGGTCCACCTGGACCCCTCTGGGGGTCTCCTCTTTACTCCTACCTGCCCCTGGCTAGATCCCTTCCACTTTCATGTCTTCCTTGCCATTCTTTTGCGTTTTCTTTTCCCTGCTTCTCACCCATGGAGCTTCTCACCCAGCTGGAGGACTTGTTCCTAGAGGATGGAGGGCCCTGTGGCAGGACCGTGGGGGAGGCCAGCACCCTCACCCGAGGCTGCAGGGTTTGCTGGTCTGGCTGGCCAAGAACACAGCTGGAGCAGAATTCAGTGGAGGAGGCAAGGCTATATAACTAGACAGTAGGGCAGGCACCAGGGCCCAAGCTCTGTGGGCAGGCCAGAGGGAGGCCCCTGTTTAGCTGAGCCCTCCCATGGGCTGCCGATGGTACCCCTAGCTTGAGCCACTTCCTGCAGGACAGAGGCAGCTTCTGGAGGGAGAATGGGCAGCGGTGATTGTGTCCACTCAGTAGAGAGGGAAAGAGACCCACAGGTAGGCCTCTGATCCGGCTGGAGCCTGGCTTGACTGAGGCCCTCTTATCCACACACCCTAACCGGGCATCTCATGTAGGCTCCAGCACTGGTCTGGGCTAGGGGAGTGTATGTGGAAGTGAGTCAGACCTGGGAACCCCTACTGGGAAGGGACCTTGAGAGTTTGGCACAGTAAAGGAAGAAGAGCTTAGCTGCTGGAGGCTGGGTGGCTGAATGGGGCAGGTGTTCCTGGCAAGAGTGAGGCTAGCCTGAGGGCTGGATGCAACTGTGGCTGGGGCTCTGGGGTGTGGACAAGTCACCCAGCCTGGTCAGAGGGACCTGATTCACCACCTGGCATAGGAAGATGGATCAGAGGGGACATGCCTAGACCCAGGGAGAGGACTGGAGAGGCTGACCTATGGATGGAACTGGCTGGGGTGGGGGGTGGATTACAGCCCAAGGGAATCAGACTCCGCCATGCTCCAAGGGGGTGGACCCAGGAAAGGCGGACCTCTGATGGTCTCAGGGTGTATGATCCTGTGACTAGCAGAATGGCTTCTTCTTCCCTGATGCCCCCCTTATAAGGGCCTCAGAAAGCTAGTGCCTAGGTTTTGGGGTGGGGGTGGGGGGTCAGAGACCCCAGAGGGCTCAGGGTTCTCCTGCCCCACACTCACCTCACTGCTCTCCCTTGAAGGTCAGCACCACAGCGATGCCTTTGCCCAGGTGAACCCCCTGAGGAAGGTGCCAGCCTTGAAGGATGGGGACTTCACCTTGGCTGAGAGGTAACAGGTCCTTGGGCTGCTGCGAGGCCTCGTGGGGCAAGTCAGCCATCTATATGTCCACTGTTGATGGATTGGACTTCGACTTGTGGGCCGGCACCTGTGCCAGCCCCAGGGCGGAGAGTGGGCTGAGTTGGGCAGAGGCGCCCAGGGCTGGGAGTGGCTATCACAGCATTCCTGCTGTCTCCCTGTATGGTACAGATGAGGAAACTGAGGCCAGGGGAGGGGAGGGACTTGCACAAGGTCACAGGGCCCAGCCTGCTTCCGGGCTTCCTCACTGCCAGCCCAGCCCTTAGAAGCAAGGAGAGTACTAAGTATCGAGCAGCCGCTGTCCCAGGCACATTAGAGCTACTACTTCTCCCACAAATCCTGTGGGGAAAGCAGAGGAGGGGGCAAGGGAACACCCAGCGAGCTTCCTTGGCTATTTGCTGAGCATCCACCAGGGCCAGCGCATGGAAGCCTGGGCTTGAGCAGTGAACGTATCTCTGCCCTTGCGCTCTCAGAGCTCACATCCCGGACTGGAGAGCTGACAGTAACCCTCGTAAGCATGTAGCACTGCAGGTGTCGATGCGGGCCGTGGAGAAAATAAACATGGTAAGAGTAGGATGTTGAGGGAAGGCCCCCTGGAGGAGGTGGCATCTGAGCGGAGACCTACAGGAATGGTGGTACAAGGCATGTGGGGAAGAGTGTTCTGGCTGGAGGGAAGGGCGGAGGCGAAGGCCTGAGGTGGGACAATGGGTGGGGTGCAGGCTGGAGGGCAGGGGGCTAGAGTGGCTGGGGAAAAGTGAGAAAAGCAGGAGGTAAGGGCAGAAGGTAGTGTGGGGGACAGGAAAGCTTTCGGCTCTTCCCACAGGGGGATGGGGCCATCAGAGGGTTTTGAGCAGAGGAGAGCTGTGATCTGACTTGTGTTTTAAAGGATCTACCTGGCTGGAGTGAAAAGGCTACTGTAGTCACCCGGCAGTCAGCGCTGGGACCGCAGACCAAGATGGTGGTGGTGCAACGTGGGGGTGGGGAGTTCTGACTGTTCTTGAAAGTTGAGCTGCAGGCTTTGTTGAAGGGTTGGAGATGGGAGCCAAGACCAGCCTCCAGGTTGGTGGCTAAATGGTGGTGTCCTTTACCAGGGCCACATAGTGCCTCTGTGTTAGAGCTGAATTCACGTTCAGAGCCATTTGGCTCCACAGCCCGTGGTCGCTGGACAGGCCAACACCAATGGAGGCGTGATGAGCTCTGGGGGTCAGGCTGCACGGGCCAGACGTGATGGGGGAGCAGTCAGGGAGGACTTCCTGGAGGAGGGGGCTGGAGCAGTGGAGGAGGGGAGGTGGGACAGGGTGGGAAGGAATGCACCTGTGTCACCTGGGAGGACTTCTCCCAGCCCCAGGAGAGTCTGAGGAGGTAGCTGGCCATGCTTGTGGCACTGTCAATGCTTTGGATCTTTTGGGGAGTGGTATGTAAGTTGCTCTAATCCTTTAAGATTCACACTAAGTTCCCCTTCCTCTTGGAAGCCTTCTCTGAGCCCCTGGCCCCTTCTGAAATCCATGACATTTTGTTTCTTACTTGCTGCCCTTAGTTCAGATGATGGGCTGGCCCAGTGTAGAGTTGTGTGACCTTGGGCCGTTACCTAACCTCTCTGGGCCTTACATTCCTCCTCTTCACCATGGGGACAGTGAAAATGCCCCACAACATAGCTGAAGAGTGACTGGGGCATGTCTTTGCTTCTGCCATGTGTCCCCAGCGTGGCCATCTTGCTGTATCTGAGCCGAAAGTACAAAGCCCCTGACCACTGGTACCCCCAGGACCTGCAGGCCCGCGCCCGTGTGGATGAGTACCTGGCATGGCAGCACACGACCCTGCGGAGTAGCTGCTCCCGGGCCATGTGGCAGAAGGTGAGTCACAGTGAGGCAGTGACACCTCCCAGGATACTCAAGGGATGGTGCTTCATGTTTAAAAAATTCCATTCAAAAGATAAAAAAATAACAAAGTGAAACCAAAAGTTCTGTTCAGACCTGAGACATTAGACCACTCAATCTTGGAATGCCGGAGACTGCCTAATCCAACCGACTTCTTTCTCAGAGGGGAAACCAAGGCATGGAGCCAAGGAGTGATGCCATCAGTGTGCCTTGATTCTTGAATTAGTAGAAGTTAATCCTATGCCTTTTGCATACTCCAGGCTTCCTGGGAATATTGCCTTTTGGGGGAGGAAAAAATCCAAATCTTCACTTTGCTACACACATAATTCCCAGATGGAGAGGTATTACGTGAAAAAAGCCAAACTAGGGAGAAGTGAGGAAACATTTCAGTAAATGTTTGTCAGATTTCTGGGTATGGAAGGACTTTCTAAGCCCAAGAACACTGGAAGAACTCAACAAAGAAAGACTCATAGATTTTATGTATACAATGAAATTTTATACAAGAAAAAAGATTAAACTTAAAATAAGCAAAACGCTGGGAAAGACATGTTAGAAATTTTATCTTTGAGATGCTCTTAGAACTGGCTGTCAGACAAAGACACCAGAGAAAAATGGGCAAAGGAAACCAGTAGGGGTTTCATTGAAGGACAGAGAGAAACAGTCAATAAATGGATGAAAACATGTTTAATAATAATCAAATAAGTGCACATCAATACAACATGCACATACTATTTTTACTTATCAAATGTGCATATGTTTTTGAAATGTATACTCCAAACAAATATTTGCAGAGTTCTTATGCGGTGCTTGGTACACAGGGGGTTCCCTGTGTATATGAGGGAGTGTGAAACAGGCCAGCTCATGGCAATAAATAGGTTTCCATAAACTTAACTGCATCTTCCTGGAGCCTCTGGGGGCTGGGAGCAGAGCCCCTCACTCCCAAGCTGGTAGGGAGGGAGCCCGGTGCATTTGAGGACAGAATGGAGAGAAGTTGAGTGGAGTGAGTACAGACCCTTGCTACTCAAAGTGTATTCCGTGGACCAGGAGCATTGGCATCACCAGGGAGCTTGTTGGAAATTCAGAGTCTCAGGCCCCCCTCAACCTACTGATTGGGAACATGCACTTTAACCACATGTTGGGGAATTTGCACACACATTCCTGCTTGAGAAGCCTGGGTACAGCAGGAGGTGGGGTGGGGAGGTGGGAGAGGATGGCTACTGCCTGGGGAGGGCTCTGTGTTGTGGTCTTTGTCATGAGGGCAGTGGGGAACCATGCAAGGTATTATGCAGGAAAGGGTATGGGCTGACTGCGATCGCAGAAGGATCCCACTGGCTGCCCTGTGGGAGGACCCAGGGAGAGGTAGAGGTTGTCCCTGTCTGAGCAGGAGATGAGGGCTGCTGGTGGCCATGGGTGGAAAGGGGTGGGCAGAGGTGAGGAGAAATTGGAGGGCTGGTGAAGAAGGGATGAGGGCAGAACCAAGATGGGCTTAGAGCAGGGCCTGACCTTTGTCTCTGCCTGCCGGCCCACCAGATGATGTTCCCTGTGTTCCTGCGTGAGCCGGTGCCCCCAGAGACATTGGCGGCCACTTTGGCTGAGCTGGACAGGTGCCTGCAGCTGCTTGAGGACAAGTTTTTGCGGGACCAGGCCTTCCTCACTGGGTCCCATATCTCCCTGGCTGACTTGGTGGCCATCACAGAGCTGATGCATGTGAGTGCCATGGGGTGGGGTGGCCCCATGGGCAGTGGGTGTCCAGGGAGGGAGCCGACATCCCAGCCCACGTTGTCCTTTCTGGCTGTGGGACCCTGGGTGAGTCACTTCCCCCACTGAGCCTCAGTGTCCTCATCTATAAAATGGGGCTTCACAACCCCTCACCACAGGGATGTTGAGGAACTTCCCATTGTCCCCTAGGAGAGGATCCCCCATCTCATCATGCACGTGGTAGAGGAGGGAGGATCCAATCGGGGAGTCCCTAATGCAGGCCATGCTGCCTTGTGCTTGGCTGTGTCCAGCCCCTCCGCCTGGCTGTCTCTCCCTGTAGCCTGTTGGTGCTGGCTGCCGAGTCTTCCAAAGCCGACCCAAGCTGGCCGCGTGGCGCCAGCGTGTGGAGGCTGCAGTGGGGGAGGATCTCTTCCAGGAGGCCAATGCAGACATCCTGAAGCTCAAGGACCTGCCTCCTGCAGACCCCGTCACAAAGGAGAAGCTGAGGCCCTCAGTGCAGGCTTTGTTGCAGTGAGGGTGGCCTGTGCTGGCAGAATGCAGAGATGGAGCTGCCTGTCTCCTTGGCTGTAAGGACTTCCCGTCTGAGTAGGCTCTGGTCCCTAGTATCCTCCGGGCATTGTGCCTGTGTGTGTTTCTTTTGTCTCCCCACCCCACTTTTTCCCTTCTGTTCCAGCTTCCACGTCATCTCTGGAAACTGCTTTAGTAAACACTTAGTCGACGTTGCCCTTCCTCTGTGTGAAACTTTGTGTGGTTCCTCACAGGCTAAAGCATAAGGCATTGAACTTTGCTTTTAAGGCCTTACCCCCATGCCTCCAGGCCACCCCCTCTGGCCACACACATTTCAGACCCCTCTCCCAGCTCCCACCTCAGCCTCCTGGCTTGACTCCTGCTGTTCCCGCCTTACCTTTTTTGCCTGGTAGACTCTCCTGGACTTCTGGCATTTGGAACCCTGTCACTTCTCCAGGGAGACTTCCCTAACCTCCCCAGCCCCAGCCAAGCTCAGGTGACCCCTCTGGGCTCCTCAGCCCCATTGTTTCCCTCCTTCAGTCTCAGCAGGCTTCACGCCCCTGGGCTGAGCATGAATCACAGATGGGTCTGACCTGGATCAGGTATGGCCTCCATCTCCTAAGTCTCCCTCTGGGATGATGCTGCTTCCCACAGGTGGGGCACAGGGCTGGGTTCATAAACCCTCTTGGGGGAGGGAAGCCCCTGGTTATTCCTGGCCCTCCAGGTGCCTCAGCAGCTTTACTCACCCAGGCCTTGTAACCCTGACCACTGGTTTCTCCATGCCCCACTCTGGCTCCCAGACTTGCCACCTGTCCCTGTGCTCGCCCCTCAGGACTGTCACAACCTACTTGTCTTGTGTCCCAGACCCTCTGATATCTGAGTCGTCTAATAGGTGCTAACAGGACAGGGCCATGACAGATGCAGACTCTTGGCCGGCCTGCTTTCCCATGAGGCTCCTTTAATACGCACACTTATATGCAATTTTTATGTGTAATTGAAATTGTACACATATACCACACGATTTCAATTATATTTGAAATTTACAATTCAAATTTGCAGCACTGATGAAAGACTCGTGTTTAGCTACACCAACAGATTTTCATGTTATAAATAACACCTTTGCCACCCACGGCGGACAGTGGCTCACCACTGGCACAAGAGGCTACAAAGCAAGCGTCAACAGGTCTTCTGATTGTTCAAGAGAATCTCAGATCTCCATATTGGAGGCGAAATTACCTTTCAAATGGTGGCGACTCATTCAAAAACTTTTAAACTCCCATGACATTCGTTATTAGGGTCGAGCCTGCGGAAGACCTTACAGGCGTGTGTGTTTGCGGGGATGTTTTGATCTCTACCTAAATATGCGCTAGGAACCCCGCGACCACAATTCGGAAAACATTCGCTAGCCGGACGGGGCGGGGGTGGGGCAAGGTCGCGGTGGGCGGGGCCATGACGCGACCTAAGCAGTTTGGGGGTGTGGTTAACGCAGCGGGCCGGGCGATGGGACTTCTGGAAGTCAGAGCCAGACTGTTGTCTGCGGAGGCCGGGGTGTAGCCTAACACAACCAATCGGGAGCACTGCTCTCTGCCCAGCCAATGAGAAGCCTGGTTGTTGTGGCGCCCCTCCCCTGCTCGCTAGTCCCGGACCTTTGGGTACGTCCGGCCGCACTCCGCTGGTTCTTTCTCCGTCGCGGCCGCCAGCTCTCCTGCCAGACATGCCTTTCGTTGAGCTGGACACGAACTTGCCCGCCGATCGCGTGCCCGCGGGGCTGGAGAAACGTCTCTGCGCGGCCACTGCCACCATCCTGGGCAAACCTGAGAACGTGAGCGTGGCCTGGAGACCTCCGGGCGAGGGGAGGTTGGTGGTCCAGGAGTCTGGCTCAGTTACCGCCCCGCTGCGACCCCGGCTTTTCTCCCCAGGGACACCCCCACTGCGCCCGCCAAGCTCTGACTTTCCGTGCGCCGTGACCCCGTGGCTCCCCCTCCCCACGTCTGCCCTCCTCTGTCATGACCCCGACGTGACCTCCAAGGACCCCGGCCTGTGCCCAGAGCCCTGACCCCGCGAACCCTGCGCGTCTCGGCTCTCTCACGCCCGGGTCCCTAGAGGTAGCCTGGCCCGCCCCAGCTTCGGGAAAAACTTGCGTGTCCTCCGCAGAGCGTGAACGTGACGGTGCGGCCGGGTCTGTCCATGGCGCTGAACGCCTCCACGGAGCCCTGCGCGCAGCTGCTCGTCTCCTCCATAGCCGTGGTGGGCACAGCGGAGGAGAACCGAGGCCACAGCGCTAGCCTCTTCGAGTTCCTCACCAAGGAGCTGGCCCTGGGCCAGGACCGGTGCGTAGGGGTCCTGCGAGGACCCATTCTGGACTGCTGCGAGACAGGAGGCGGTGATCCCAACTCAGGGAAAAAATACATTTCTTGCCCTGCCCAGGAGGGTCCCATCAGGGCCTTGGGACCCTGGGGCCCTTTGACCCCTTAAGCTCCCAGGGTCCATCATCACAGTGGTAGCGGGATGGAGTGCATTCTTGGCTCTGCTCCTTAGTGTTTCCATCTGTGAACTGGGAAGGCTGTTTTTTAACCACTCCCCAGGGGCATCGCAAGGGTCATGTGGGATGATCTGTGTGCTGTACCTGCCCTGGCACCTGGCTGAAGAAGCCAGAGAGTGTGCTTTTCTCAAACTTTTCTAGGCTACCCAGAAGGAATTCTGGGTATGTCCAGAGGTTGTGACCTTTGGACCAAAGGTCCTTTGGTTGTGACCAAGGACCTTTGGACCTTGTGATCCAAGCCAGTTCCAGGTGAGGCTTGGGGGAGGGTCACAGAGTGTGAAAAGAGCATTGGCCTAGGTGTCTAGACACCTGGGTTCTAGAGCCAGCATAACTGGGGGACCCCAGACAAACCTGGAAATGAACCATCTCCAGTTTGCAAACTCTTTTGGGAATGGCAGGGGAGGGTTGATTAAATGAGTCCCTTCCCCTACAAGAAGCCCCACAAGAAGCCCTTACAGCCCAAACCTGGCATTTTGCTACAGAGTTCAAGTTTCCTCTTGGGTGAAAAATATTCCCAAGCCAAGTCCATACCTGTGAGGAAATAAGGGCCTGAGCAGCTTGAAAGGACCTTTTAGAATGGAGCTTTTGTTGGTCCAGGAAGTCTGGTGGGTGTTCAGAGCCGGTTCTCAGTCTGGGGAGGGATGATACAGTTAGCCCTCTGTGTCTGTGGATTTTGCATCTGTAGCGTCAACCAACCGTGGGTTGAAAATATTCGAGGAAAAAAAAAAGGCTGAACATGTACAGACTTTTTTTCTTGTCATTATTCCCTAAACAATACAGTATAACCACATAGCATATACTTTGCATTAGGTATTATAAAGAATCTAGAGATGATTCAAAGTATATGGGAGGATATGCATAGGTTATATGCAAATACTACACCATTTTTTATAAGGGCTTGAGCATATTGATTTGGGTATCTTGGGGGGGGGTCCTGGAACAAATCCCCCACGGATACTGAGAAACAGTCGTAATACTAACAACAATAAGTAGCGTACAAATGCTTGCCATGTGCCAGGTACTCTACAGGTACTTTACATGTGTGATCCCATCTGGTGCTTACAAGCCCTGTCCACACTGCCCTCATGCAGACATGCCATCCCTTTGAGGTAGATATCTCCATTATGTGAATTTTAGAGGTGGAAAGACTGAAGCTCTCATAACCGTCCTCCCCCTGCCCCAGCCAGGTTATCCCAAGCTCTGGTGCTCTTCACTGGAAACTTCCTGACACCTCTGTGAGAGGGGTATCATGTTCACTATTTCCACAGACATTAGTTGGGGGTCACCCTGTGCCTGGCCTTGGGCCAGGCTTTGAGAAAACAAGGGTGGCTGAGGCACTGTATGCCCTCAGGGAACCTGCAGTTAGGAGGCAGGCTGCCCCTCCCAGCCCACAGACTGATAGGGGTGATTGTGCATACAGCATACACACTGAGGCTACTGTGTTGAGTGTCTGTCCTGGGTGGGCCATGCCGATGTGCAGCCATCATCCCACATCTGACAATCCCACTGCCCTGTCAGGGGTCAGAGGAAGATCATACTATGATGAAAAGGTTTGCAAAATGCCTGTTGCGCTGTCCTGGGATCCCACAGTGGGAGCACCTGATGGGGGTCTTGCAAGATGAGGTGGTTAGCCAAGGAGCTGATGACTTCTTTTTCTCTATCTCCTGAAGGATCATTATCCGCTTTTTACCCCTGGAACGCTGGCAGATTGGCAAGAAAGGGACAGTCATGACTTTTTTGTGATTGGCATCTGTGAGGTAGTTACCCGTTGCAGAAAGACCACCTGGCAGAGTGAGGCCCTAGTGGATACCAGCTTTGGATACTCCCTCATGACCTCACAGTCCTGTTCTTCCCCATCCTCATGCCAAATAAATGAAGAGAGATTCATGGTTCAGACATGATTTCTTTACATCCCTATACTTCTCCTGGGCATGCTGGGCCAGTGGGGACAGCAGGGCTGGTGGATGAGGAAGAGACCTTAGGGAACCTGGAGGTGGGATGTTTCCTGGCTTCCGGGCTGCTGCCTGAAATGTTCAGACTGCTCAGATCTCTGGGTGGAGGACTCAGCCTCGAGGCTTTCCTCTCCATGGCCATGTGCAGGTCAGTGGGGAGCTGCAGGCAGCTGGCCCAGCTTGGGCCTTCCCATAGACTCTGCCGAGATCTCCTGAGGCTCCTGTCCTCAGCCTTGGGTACGCTAGGCCATTTCCTGTCCATATTCTGTTGTACCAGGCAGGGGATCAGGGCAGTCTGGGTTTCAGGAACCTTCTCTGGGCATTCCAGGGAAGAAAACCGCCATCTTCCCCCTTGACTCTTGCTGAGAATTCTTGGCAGCTGTCTACTTTGTAAAACTCATGTCCCAGAATGCCAAACCTGGAAATGCAGCATCTGCTATTAGAAACTGAATCAATGTGGTCTGTGCCCTCTAAGCTTTTGAATTTCAGAGTATGTATGGGAGGAGTGGGAGAGCCCAAAGGAAGTCTCCATTTCAGTAGCTTTCCAGAACTTCGATGCAGAGTTTTCATCTCATGACCTTCAGACACTATGGTGGACGCTGTTTCCCTGCACAGTTAAACATTTGATGATCTTTGTTTTTAGGGCACCAGTGAAATACCAAATTCAGATTTTGAGTTTGTGAAGTCTACATAGTTAATAAAGTTAGTTTCTTTTTTTTTATTATTTTTTTTGAGACAGAGTCTCACTCTGTTGCCCTGGCTAGCGTGCCGTGGCGTCAGCCTAGCTCACAGCAACCTCACACTCCTGGACTGAAGCGATCCTTCTGCCTCAGCCTCCCGAGTAGCTGGGACTACAGGCATGCGCCACCATGCCCGGCTAATTTTTTCTATATATTTTTGGTTGGCCAATTAATTTCTTTCTATTTATAGTAGAGACAGGGTCTCGCTCTTGCTCAGGCTGGTTTCGAACTCCTGACCTTGAGCGATCCGCCCGCCTCGGCCTCCCAGAGTGCTAGGATTACAGGCGTGAGCCACCGTGCCCTGCAATAAAGTTAGTTTCTAATGGAATATGCCTGTGCCTGCTGTGTTTGTACCTGACTGTTGCTAAGGACTCTCCTTAAAAGCTAGGCCTTGGAGTTCCTTTCCCTGGCTCAACTCTCTGCCAACATGTTTCATGGGTGTCCTGCTTCCCAGAGAGACTCAGGGAATGTTTGTGGATTGAATATGAATGACTGGTGGCAGTGCCCAAGGATGGGTTTCAGGCTTAACTCTCACTAGGACCACAAGGCAACAGGCTCTCACCAAGTCCCCCCATGTTAAATCTATCCCCACTGTAGCAACAGTGATATGTCACCTACTTCCTTGTGTGGACTGGCCTTTTCCAACCTCTCCAGAGTCCTCTCCCCACTGTGGCCCTGAGCTTTGCATTATGATAATACTGTGTGGCCTGAGGCTCCGGTATGATCTAAAGTTTCTCACCTTAGAACCCTTACCACACAGCTTCCTACTGCTTGGACCACCCTTCCCACCTTTTTTTCAACTGTTTTCACTCTTACACATCTTTCAATATATAACTCGGGTGGGAGCTGCATCCACGGCTGCATGTTATCTGTGCAATTTTGAAATCATTTGTTTATGCTTCTGTGCAACACCCCCGCACCCTCCCTCGTAACTTTTCTCCAGTCAAGTTCGCTGACCCAATAAATTTTGAAACTCACAGTATATCAGGAAAGCTTTATAGTAGAGAACTTTACCCTGATTTTACTGCCTTTAAGGTAAAAACGAAGGCCCTAACATTCATCCCTATTTAAATCATTCTTGCTGGACTCAAGTAGCTATGAATTCAACCACAACGTGAAGCCCGTCCCTAAAAGGCTTTATTATTACTTCTCAAGAGACTAACCTCTTTCCGCCTTAAGCCCTTCAACTCTGGAGTCCCTTTTCAGCTCCGGAATTCCGACACCACCCCCGCCCCCGCCCCGTTCATTTACCGGGTCTTGTTCTTTCTTTCCCTTTGTTTCAACAGTTCGATTGATTGTACCTGTGCTTTTTGGGTTTCAAATCCTTCTCGGAAAGAGGTGAGGCACGGGTCACATAATGAATAAGGGTGCTCTTCCTCCCTTGTTTCCCCTAAATGTTCCCCAAGTTCCCGCGGCCTTCAGAGCAGCTGTCCCAGACTGCTCGGGGCCAGGCGCCGAGCGTTGCAAAAGGTAGAGCCAGAATCCGACCACGAGCTGGCGCTCCGAGGCCCCAACGCTCTCCCAAGCCAGGCTCCTGGACCCACAAGCGACCGCCCGGCGTTTCCCAGGAGCACTCCCGGCTGCTCCGAGGGGCGCCGCCCGCAGGGCAGGCGCGAAACCACCCAGCGGCGCCAAGCGGCGCGTGGGCCCGCGCTGACTGGCTGGCGGAGCCGGCATCGGAGCCAATGGGAGAGCGCCTTGTTGTGAGGCGCGCAGCCGGCCGGCGCCGGGGTTGGGGCTGATGGGCCGTTGCTGTGGAGACGCCTGGTGAGTTCTGGGCTGCGGGTGTGGGGCCGCACCCGGCTGGGCGCACGACTAGGCTGAGCCAGGGACGCTGGCCAGAGGGGCTCCCGGCGGGAGGCGGAGTCACGTGAGGACGCTGGGGGTTCCTCGGGCAGCCCCCAGAGCCACAGTCAGGGAAACCGAGGCCGGAAAGTGGGAGGGCCTAGGCCGGGCTCCCCGGCTGCCCCGCGGGCTGCTTCACAGCTCGCGCCGCCGCCCTGGGCTGCCCAGCGGGGGTTCCGGCCTCCGGAGCGGTTTACAGTGACAGCAGGAGCCACCACTGGTTCGGCGTCTGCCCAATGCAGAGCCGGGCACTAACCCTTGATTCGCGTCCTTTCCCTTCACCTTCACCGCAGCCCTGCGAGGTGAGTGCTGTCATGAGTGCCTTTCACAGGGTGAAAACTGAGGCTGGGGGAAGGTGAAACGTCCGCCCTGCTCCAGACCGAAAGTCTTGACCACTCCACGGCCTCCGAGGAGGAGCAGGGCCTGGCTAGATAGAGATCGCCTGACACTCCCAGGTGTGGCTGCACAGGTGACTTTGGGGGTTACTTAACTCTTCAGGACTTGACTTATTACAGGTCGTAAGTGGGGAACCGTCGGATTCCACGCAGCTAAGATTCCTTCTATGTGGTTATGTGGTTAGAAATAGAATATTTTTAGAATGGTCCCGTTCGGGGCTCGTCGAACTTTCGTTGTAAATATAATATTTATATAATTGTAATATGTTGTAAATATAAGCATAATAGTATTTATAATAGTATTTTAGGTTCTGAGGGTCATACTCTGTCTACTCAGTTCTAGTGTTGTCGTGTGGACACAACCAAAGGCAATATATGAGACTGGCTGTGTTCCAATAAAATTTTACTTAGGGACGCTGAAATTTGAATTTTATATGATTTTTATATAATTTTCATGTGTCATTTATTTTTTCGCCAACCTTCTAGAAATGTAAAAACCGTTCTTTGATCCCGGGCTGTACAAAAACAATGGGCTAGTTAGCTTGCCGAACTCTTGTCTCCTCCAAAGCGTTATGCAGTAGGAGACCCAGAGAGGGGCATCGTGTGCCCAGTCGGTCAGGCAGCCATGTAGTGCCACAAGTGAGCCTAGGCTTTCCAGCTCCCATTCCAGGGCAGGCCGGGAAACACCACCGCTTATCCCTCAGGATCCAGGTGCTGAGATGTCCGAAGTGTGCCGTTCCTTATCATGTGTTCTTAGGCCATGGAAACCATACTCTAAAAGGATTTGGACTTGTGAGTTTAAACTGGTGAATGCTGTTGTGAGAAAACGCAACTGCTGGGCTGGTAGTCAGAAATGAATAGATATTTCCTTTCCCATCTTTGTTCAATAGTTTTTTTTAAGCTCTTTTTAGTGAGTTTCTGTGGTTCATGGTGAACAATACATACATAGTAACCACACTCACATTGCTTACAGAAGATAAATATGTGATCTAAATGGTTATTTCTTTCCTTTTTTTTTTTTGAGACAGAGTCTCACTCTGTTGTCCAGGCTAGAGTGCCGTGGCGTCAGCCTAGCTCACAGCAACCTCAGACTCCTGGGCTCAAGCGATCCTTCTGTCGCAGCCTCCCAAGTAGCTGGGACTACAGGTATGCGCCACCATGCCCGGCTAATTTTATATATATATATTTTTAGTTGTCCAGCTAATTTCTGTTTTTTTAGTAGAGACGGGGTCTCCCTCTTGCTCAGGCTGGTCTTCAACTCCTGAGCTCAAATGATCCACCCGCCTCGACCTCCCAGAGTGCTAGGATTACAGGCATGAGCCGCCACGCCCGGCCTTAAATGATTATTTCTTTTTAAGCTTTTTATTTTAAACTAATTTTAGATTTAGAGAAAAGTTGCAATGATAATAGAAAAAGTTCCCTCTGCCCCTTACCCGGGTTCCCCTGATTTTAACATCTTACACAAAGTGCACTTATCAAGAACAGGAAACTAACATTGGTACGATACTATTAACTACATTATAGACCTGATTTGAATTTCACCAGTTTTTGTACCAAGGTTCTGGTTTTATTTCAAGATCCTATCCAAGATCCCATTTTACATTTAGTTATTTCTCCTCGGTCTCCTGTACTCCGTAAAGTTCCTCATCTTTTCTTGTCTTCTTTGGCTTTGATCCTTTTAAAGAGCACTGATCAGCTATTTTGTGTAATGTCTCTCAGTTTAGGTTTGTCCAGTGTTTTCTCACGATTGGAGTGAGGTTATACATTTTTGGCTAGAATAGCAGAGATGATGTTTCTGTCCTCAGTGCATCAGATGAAGGAGTCCAAGATATTAATATATCTTATTACTGATGACATTTACCTTGATATCGTGGTTTACTTGGTGTCTGCCAGATTTCTACACTGTAAAGTTATTATTTTTCCCTTTGTAGTTAAAAAATATCTTGGAGGAGATACTTTGCGAGGCCCCAAATTCTGATTCTTCGCAAATTTGTGCCCACTGACTTTAGCAGACATCTGTGGATCTTTGTGGTGTTTGCCTAAAGGTATTTATTTGTCTCTTTCCTTCTACATTTATTAATTGAAATTCTACTGAAGGAAGAGCAATACATGCTCTCATTTATGTATTTATGTGATTATTTATTTGTATCAATTTGGACCTTGGATATTCATTTTATTCTATGAGTTAAAATCCAATATTTTACTCCAGCATAATCCGCATCATTTTTGTTACTTTCTGTGTGAACACTAAGATCTCCTTCAGGTTAACTTCTATGTCCTATCAGTAGGCCCTCATCATTTTTTTTGAGCACTTCTTTTGTGATACCCCAAGGTGTTCCAGACTCATCTTTTTTTTGAGGCAGAGTCTTACTTTGTTCCCCGGGCTAGAGTGCCGTGGCGTCAGCCTAGCTCACAGCAACCTCAAACTCCTGGGCTCAAACAATTCTTTTGCCGCAGCCTCCTGAGTAGCTGGGACTACAGGCATGTGCCACCATGCCTAGCTAATTTTTTCTATATATTTTTAGTTGTCCAGCTAATTTCTTTCTATTTTTTAGTAGAGACGGGGGTCTCACTCTTGCTCAGGTTGGTCTCGAACTCCTGAGCTCAAATGATCCACCCACCTCGGCCTCCCAGAGTGCTAGGATTACAGGCGTGAGCCACCAGGCCAGCCCAGGCTCATCTTGTATTTTCTCTCCCCTAACCCTGGAATCACTGTTCTGTTTGTCCTTAGCCTCACAGTTTCCAGTGAAGATACTGTTTCCACAGTTACTTAGGTCAGTTCTTTTTTTCCTCATGCCCTTCAGTGTGGTTATGTTACTTGTAATACAGTGAGATTCATTGTTAATGGTTATATTTCATTTTGGGTTCACCCTGCATCCTAGTTGAATTTAGTTGTTTGTTTTGGGGATCTGAAACATGATTGTGGTTCTGAGAATCAGAGCTATACACAAAGGTATGCTCAGAGAAGAGTCACTCCTTCGTCATCCCTACCACCCTATTCCCATTCGCTGTTCTTTTCACCCCTTTCCTGCCTACCCAGTATAGCTAGTAGCTAACTTTAGGATCTGGATTATCCTGTGTTTCTTTTGCACAAATGAAAGACATAGTTGCGTATTTTCTCATATCCTCTTCTTTCTTATATGAAGGGTGGCATGCTATAGATAATTGTTTGTCATTTTCACCTAAGAGTGTGTCTTGAAAATCACCCCATATCTGTTCATAGAGATCAGATCTTCCTCTCTTTCGTTCTTTCTTTTCTTTTTTCTTTCTTTGTTTTTAGAGACAAGGTCTCACTCTGTCACCGAGGCTGGAGTGCAGTGTCGCAGTCATAGCTCACTGTAGCCTCAAGGTCTTGAGCTCAAGCAGTCCTTCCACCTAAGCCTCTTAAGTAGCTGGGACTACAGGTGTGCATCTGTACTTTTTTTTATTTTTTAATTGTTTGAAAGATGGGGTCTCCCTATGTTGCGCAGGCTGGTCTTGAACTCCTGTCCCCAAGTGCTCATCCTGCCTCAGCCTCCCAAAGTGCTGGGATTTATAGGTATGAGCTGCTTTGCCTGACCACAATTTACCATATTTAAGTGTGCCATTTTGTACCATTAAATACATCCACATTGTTATGTAGCCATCGCTACCATCCACCTCCAGAACTTTTTTCGTCTTTTCAAACTGAAACTTTGTCCCCATCAAGCAATAACTCTGCATTTTCCCCTTCCCCCAATCCCTGTCAGCCACCATTCTGCTTTCTGTTGCTATAAATTTGATTACTCTAGGTACCGCATGTAAGTGTTATCATACAGTATTTGTCCTTTTTGTGTGACTGGCTTATTTCACTTAGCGTAATGTCTTCAAGAGTCCTCCATGTTGTAGCATATTTCAGAATTACCTTTTTTTTTTTGAAGCATGTGCTAACTTATCTTCCTTTTTAAGGCTGAATGATATTGATTTGTGTGTATGTACTGCATTCTGTTTATCCATTTATCTGTTGATGGACACTGGGGTTGTTTCCACGTTTGGCTATTGTAAATAATGCTATGTACCTCAGTTTTAAGAACTGTTTATATGTTAAGGATATTAGTCCCTTGGTGGTATATATTGCAAATATTTTATCCCAGTTTGTCACTTGTCTTTCAATTTTTTTTTCTGATTTCTTTGATCATGCAATTTTTTTTTTTTTTTTTGAGACAGGGTCTTGCTCTACCTCCTGGGTAGAGTGCAATGGGGTCATCATATTTCACTGCAAGCCTCAAACTCCTGGGCTCAAGTGATCTTCCTGCCTCAACCTCCAGAGTAGTGGGAACTATGAGTGTATACCACCACATCTGGCTAATTTTTCTATTTTTTGTAGATACAGGGTCTCACTCTTGCTCAGGCTGGTCTCAAACTCCTGGCCTAAAGTGATCCTCCTCCCTCAGCCTCCCAGAGTGCTAGGATTACAGGTGTGAGCCACTGTGGCCAGCCTCAAAATTTCTTAAATTTTTGTGTAGTTAAATTTATCATTTGTTTATACTGTCTCTGGATTTTAAAGCATAGTTAGAAGGCCTTCTCTAATACTTAATACTAAGTTATAATGTCAGAAACTGAGTGGAAAAAAATAAAGAAAAAGAATACTAAATATTGGAATCCTAGCTCTCTGGGAGGCCAAGGTGGGAGGATTGCTTGAGGTCAGGAGTTCGAAACCATCCTGAGCAAGAGCAAGACCCCATCTCTACTAAAAATAGAAAAATTAGCCGGGTGTGGTGGCACATGCCTGTAGTCCCAGCCACTCAGGAGGCTGAGGCAGGAGGATTGCTTGAACTCAGGAGTTTGAGGTTGCAGTGAGCTATGATGACACCATTGTACTCTAGCCCAGGAGACAGAGCAAGACCCTGTCTCAAAAACAAACAAACAAAGAATATTAAATATTCATACTGAGATTAAAGAGAAATTCACCCACATTTCCTTTAATAGTTGTATGGTTTCGTTTTTCTTTTTTCATTTAGATTCCTAATCCATTTGGAGTTCATTCTTATATTTGGCTGTAAGGTGTGGATCTAATTTTATCTTTTCCAAATGCCTACCAGTTTGTCCCAATATCTCGTATTGCAAAGTTCATCTTTTTTTCTGGTTTTTTTTTTTTTTTTTTTTTTTTTTTTTTTTTTTGAGACAGAGTCTCGCTCTGTTGCCTGGGCTAGAGTGAGTGCCGTGGAGTCAGCCTAGCTCATAGCAACCTCAAACTCCTGGGCTCAAGTAATCCTTCTGCCTCAGCCTCCCAGGTAGCTGGGACTACAGGCATGTGCCACCATGCCTGGCTAATTTTTTCTATATATTTTTTATTTGGACAATTAATTTCTTTCTATATTTTAGTAGAGCCAGGGTCTTGCTCTTGCTCAGGCTGGTTTCGAATTCCTGACCTTGAGTGATCCACCTGCCTCGGCCTCCCAGAGTGCTAGGATTACAGGCGTGAGCCACCGTGCCCGTCCTATTTTTCTGTTTTTTTGTAGAAACAGGGTCTCACTCTTGCTGAGGCTGGTCTTGAACTCCTGCCCTCAAGAAATCCTCCTGCCTTGGTCTCCCAAAGTGCTAGGATTACAGGCGTGAGCCACCATGCCCAGCCTGTTTGTTCCCTTTAAATTGATGGTAGTACAGTATTCCATTGTATTAAGTAGTATTCCACCGTATGATACATCACAGTTTATGCACTTATCTGATAAAGGATATTTGGGTTGTTTCCAGTTTTTGGTCTTTTGAATGGAGCTACTGTAAATACTTTTGTACAGGTTTTGTGTGAACATTTCTCTAGGGTAACTAACTAGGAGGGAGTTTGTTGTGTCATATGCTAAGTGTATGTTTAGCTTTTTTTCTTTTTAAAGAGACATGGTCTCGCTATGTTGCCCTGGCTGGTCTAGAACTTCTGGCCTCAAGTGATCCTCCTACCCCGGCCTCCCAAAGTGCTGGGATTACAGGTGTGAGCCACCCTGGCTGGCCTTGGTTAGCTTTATAAAAAACTTTTCCAGTATGATGGAACCATTTTACATCAGCAGTATATGAAGAGTTCCACCCGCTCTGTATCCTCATCAGGACTTGGTGTTATCAAAACTTGGCCATTTTGCTGGGTGTGGCCCACACCCATAGTTCTAGCTACTTTAGAAGCTGAGGCAGGAGGATCTACTGAGCCTAGGAGTTAGAGGCTGCAATGAGCAATGATCACGCCACTGCATTCCAGCCTGGACAGCTGAGCGAGACCCTATCTCAAAAAAATATTTTTTGGCCATTCTAATAAGTGTGTATGTTATGTCATCATGGTTTTAATTTGTACTTCTCTAATGACTAAGGGGTTGAACATCTTTTATTTTATTTATTTATTTATTTAGAGACAGAGTCTTGCTCTGTTGCCCAGGCTAGAGTGTTGTGGCTTCAGCCTACCTCATAGCAACCTCAAACTCCTGGACTCAAGTGATTCTCCTGCCTCAGCTTCGTGAGTAGTTGGGACTATAAGTACATGCCACCACACCTGGCTAAGTTTTTTAAATTTTTAGTAGAGCTGGGTCTTGCTCTTGTTTAGGGTGGTTTTGAATTCCTAAGTTTAACATCTTTTAATGTACTTATTTGCAATCTGCATATCTTCCTTGGTGAAGCGTCTGGTCAAGTCTTTTGCCCATTTTTTAATTGGTTGTTTTTTTTTATATGTTGTGCCAAAATATGCATAAATTTACCATTTTAATCATTTCTTTTTCTTTTCTTTCTTTTTTGAGAGAGAGTCTCATTCTGTTGCTCAGGCTGGAGTGCCATGGCATGAGCCTAGCTCATAGCAACCTCAAACTCCTAGAGTCAAGTTTGACCTCCTGCCTCAGTCCCCCAGTAGCTGGGACTACAGGTGCACGCTACCATGTCTGGCTAATTTTTTCTATTTTTAGTTGCCTGGATAATTTTTTTCTAATTTTAGTAGAGATGGGGTCTTGCTCTTGCTCAGGCTAGTCTCGAACTCCTGACCTCAATCGTCCTCCCACTTTGGCCTCCCAGAGTGCTAAGATTACAGTCATGAGCCACCGTGCCTGGCCCATTTTAATCATTTTTAAATTAACAATTCATTGGTATTAAGTGCAGTCACGATGTGTAACTGTCACCACTGTTTCCAGAAAATTTTTATCATCCCAAACAGAAACTGTATGCATTGGACAATAACTCCTGATTTCTCCCTCTTTGCAACCCCTAGTAACCTCTATTGTATTTGCATTGCAATCTCTCTGAATTTGCTAGGTACCTTGTATAAGTGGAATTATATAGTATTTGTCTTTTTGTGTCTGGCTGATTTTACTTCGCATAGTGTTTTTAAGGTTCATTCATGTTATAGCATGTATCAGAATTTCATTCGTTTTTATGGCTGAAAAATATTCCATTGTATGTATATACCACATTTTGTTTATCTAGCTGTCCATTATTGGACACTTGGGTTGTTTCCATTTTTTGGCTCTTTGTGAATAATACTGCAGTCAACATGGGTGTACAAGTATCTGTTTGAGTCCCTGTTCTTTTGGATGTCTATCTGAGTGGAATTGCTGGGTCATATGGCACTTCTGTGTTTAAGTTTTGGAGAAACTATCAAACTGTTCCACAGGGCCTACACAATTTTACTATTTATTGTTCCTACCAGCAACCTGTGAGTGTTCCAGCTTCTCTGCATCTTTGCCAACACTTGTTATTTCGTTTTTTGTGGTTTTTGTTTTTGTTTTGATAATAGCTGTCCTAGTAGGTGTGAAATCTCATTGTGGTTTTGAGTTACATTTCTCTAATGACTAATGATGGTGAGCATCTTGTTATGCCCTCATAGATGTTTGTATATCTTCTTTAGAGAAAATGTCTTTTGAAATCATTCTCCCCTTTTTTAGTTGGGTTGGTTGTTACTTTGCTATTGACTTGTAGTTCTTCATATATTCTGGATATTAACCTCTTGTTAAATATATGATTTGCAAACATTTTCTTTCATTCTGTGGGTTGTCTTTTCACTCTCTTGATAGTGTCCTTTGCATAAAAGTTTTAAATTTTGATGAAGTCTGATTTACTGATTTTTTTTCTTTTGTTCTTATGCTTTTGGTGTCATACTTAAGAGACCATTGCCGAATCTAAGGTCATGAAGATTTTCCATTATGTTTTTTTCCTAAGAGTTGCTTCTTTCTTGCTGCTTTCAAAATTCTCTCTTTGTCTTTGGGTTTCAGTAATTTAACTATGATGTGTCTCAGTGTGGATCTCTTTGAATGTATATTGCTTAGAGTTCATTTAGCTTCTTCAGTATGAATATTCATGTCTTCAGTTCGATTTGGGAAGTTTTCAGCTATTATTTCTTCAAATTTTTCTACTGCTTTCTTTTCTTCTTCTGAGACTCCCGTAGTTCATATGTTGGTCTTCTAGATGTGTCCCATATGTCCCTCTCTGGCTCTGTTCATTTTTCCTTATTTTTTTCTTTCTCTTTCTCACATGGGATAATTTCAATTGCCTTATCTTCAAGTTTACTAATCCTTTCTTCTGCTCAGACAAATTTGTTGTTGAACCTTTTAGTGAATTTTTCATTTTAGTTATTGTATTTTTAGTCTCCGGAATTTGTTTGATTTCTTTTTATAATTTGTCTCTTTAGTGATAATCTCATTTTGTTCTTACATTGTTTTCCTTCCGTTCCTTTAGTATTTTCTCCACTTGTCCTGGTTTTCTTAGCTGATTTAGGACAGTTGAGTTAATATTTTTGACTAGTAATTTCAGTGTCTGGGCTCCTTAGGGATGTTTTTTTCTTTTCTTTAGTTTTTCTTTTTTTTTTTTTGAGACAGAGCCTTGCTCTGTTGCCCAGACTAGAGTGCAGTGGCATCAGCCTAGCTCACAGCAACCTCCAACTCCTGGGCTCAAGTGATCCTCCTGCCTCAGCTTATGGAGTAGCTGGGACTACAGGCAGGTGCCACTGCGCCCAGCTAATTTTTCTTGTAGAGATGGGGTCTCCCTCCTATTTAGGCTGGTCTCTAACTCTCTTTTTTTTTTTTTTTTTGAGACAGAGTTTCACTCTGTTGGCCAGGCTGTAGAGTGCCGTGGCATCAGCCTAGCTCACAGCAACCTCAAACTCCTGGGCTCAAGCAATCCTTCTGCCTCAGCCTCCCAAAGTAGCTGGGACTACAGGCATGCGCCACCATGCCCGGCTAATTTTTTTTACATATATTTTTGGTTGGCCAATTAATTTCTTTCTATTTATAGTAGAGACGGGGTCTCCGCTCTTGCTCAGGCTGGTTTTGAACTCCTGACCTTGAGCTATCCACCCGCCTCGGCCTCCCAGAGTGCTAGGATTACAGGCGTGAGCCACCGTGCCCGGCCAGGTCTCTAACTCTTAAACTCAAGCAATCCTCCCACCTTGCCTCCCAGAGTGCTGGAATTACAGGTGTGAGCCACTGCACCTGGCCTGTTTCATTATCTCTTTGGTCAGCCATTGTCCTGATAAAGATTTTCTTAAATCTGGCTCACAAAAGGGGGAAAAAGTGTTCGCATCCCTTTAAATTTTCCAGTAGAAGCCACTTGTTAAAACAACTGCAACATGAGAAGGCTGAAACCAAGGCAAATATATACTAGTTCCACAGGGATCAGCCAGACCAACTAAAGTGCATAAACCAAATTTTTGTAGGTCAAAGTCCCCACTGGCGCCAGCCAGCCACCCCAGGAACATGGGCTTCTGTCCCCATATCTGTGGGTGGCTGAGCTAAAGAGGGGTATGGTAGCTGTTTCAAGGAAGTCATTCTCTCACCAAAATTAGCACCCTCTCTCTTCATCAAGCACTCTCCTGGTTGTTATAAGTAAGTGTTTGATCAGGTTCTAGAGTTTGAAATAGTTGATTCTGATAATTTTTTTCCAGTTTACTAGTTATTTGGTAAAGGAATTGACCCCTGGAGCTTCCCTTGCTGCCATTTGAGTCAGTTGATTATTTTCTTATTGGCAGGTTTTGAGAGTTCTTTTTTGTTTGTTTGTTTTTTGAGATAGGATCTCGCTCTGTTGCCCAGGGTGGAGTACAGTGGCATGATCCTAGCTTACTGCAGCCTCAAACTTCTGGGCTCATGTGATCCTCTTGCTTCAGCCTCCTTAGTAGCTGGGACTACAGGTACGTGTCACCATGCCCAGCTAATTTTTAAATTTTTTTTTTGGTAGAGATGGGGGCCTCGCTGTGTTGCCCAGGCTGGTCTCCAAATCTTGTCATCAAGCAATCCTTCCACCTGGGCCTCCTAAAGTGCTAGGGTTGCAGGTGTGAGCCACTGCAACTGGTCCTGAGATTTCTTTATATAGTCTAGATATAAGTCCTTTATTGGATATGTGATTTGCAATTATTTTCTTTCCATTTGTAGCTTTTCTTTTCATTCTTGTAACAGTGTCTTTTGTAAAGCCAAAGTTTTTAAATTTTGAAATCCAATTTATCAATTTTTTTTGCTTGTGGATTATGCTTTTTGTGTTATGTCTAAAGGCTTCTTATCTAACCCCAGGTTTTAAAGGTCTTCTCTTATGTTTTCTTAGTGTTACATTTTATGTTTAGATATCCATTTTAAGGTTTTTGTTTTATTTTTTGTTTTTTTGAGGCAGGGTCTCACTCTGTTGCCCTGGCTAGAGCGCAGTGGTGTCATCATAGTTCACTGTAACCTCAAACTCCTAGGCTCAAGTGATCCTCTTCCCTCAGCCTTATGAGTAGCTGGGACTACAGGTATTTACCACCACACCCAGCTAATTTTTCTGTTTTTTTTAGAGACAGGGTCTCGCTCTTGCTCAGGCTGGTCTCAAACTCCTGACCTCAAGCAATCCTCTTGCCTCGGCCTTCTGAAGTGCTAGGATTACAGGCATGAACCGCCATGCCTGGGCTGAGTTATTTTTGTATTAGATGTGAATTTTTGGTCAAAGATATTTTTTTAAACGTGTGTATGTTTAATTGTTCCAACACCATTTGTTGCAGAGAGGATCCTTTCTCTATTGAATTGCCTTTGCACTGCTGTCAGCAATCAATTGGCCATATTTGTTTGGGTCTACTTATGATTCTGTGTTTTGTTTTATTGATCTATGTGTCTATCCCTTCTCCAATGCCACACTTTCTTGATTATTGCAGCTTTATTATAAGTCTTAAAATTGCATAGTATGATTCCTTCAACTTTATTTTTCTTTTAAAACTGAGTCACTCTAGTACCTCTCTGCCTTTCCATCTAAATGTTAGAATCAGCTTGTCTATAATTGCAAAAGACTCTCCTTTGATATTGATTGGGATTGCATTAAATCTATAGATCTGTTTGGGGAAAATTGATATCTTTACTATTGTTAAATCTTCCAGTTCATTAATACGGTATGTATTTTCTTTTATTTAGATCTTTGAGTTCTTTCATCATTATTTTCTGGGTTTCAGAATACAGACTTTGTACATATTTTGTGAGATTTGTACCTAAGACTTTTTTATTTATTGTTTTGGGAGCTATTATAAATGATGTGTTTTCAATTTTGATAATAAGTTGTTTATTGATAGTTTGCAGAAATAGAATTACTTTTTATGTGTTGACCTTTACCCTATGACTTTGCTAAACTCACTTGGTAATTCTAGGGCTTTATTTTATAGATTCCTTGGGGTTTTCTAGGAAGACGATTATGCCATCTGTGAAGAGGAATAGTTCTGTTTTTTACTTTTTGATCTCTTCACATTTATTTCTTTTTCTTGGCCTTATTATAGTCGCTAGAACTTCCAGTACATTGTCGAATGGGACTTGCCTTGTTCCTGATCTTAAAGGGAAGGCATTCTGTCTTTTACCATTAAGTATGATGTTGGCTGTAGATTTTTTTATAAATGCCTTTTATCAGATTTTCATGATGTAAATGTGTCCCCTCAAGTTCATGTGTTGGAAACTTAATCCCCAAAGCAGCAGTGTTGATAGGTGGAACCTGTAAGAGGTGATTAGGTCATGAGGGATCTGCTTTCATGAATGGATTAATGTTGTTATTGCTGGAATAGGTTTGTCATCACAAGTTCAGCTTATTATAAAAATGACAAGCTCTCTTGCTCTCTCACCCTCTCTTGCCCTCTGCCTTCCACCATGTGATGATGTAAGAAAACCCTCACCAGGCGCCAGAGCCATGCTCTTGGACTTCCCAGGCTCCAGGACTGTGAGCCAACAAATTTCTGCTCTTTATGAATTACCCAGTCTCAGGTATCCAGTTGTAGCAGCACAAAACAGACTAAGACACAGACTGAGGAATTTTCCTTCTATTTTTAGTTTGCTGATAGTTTTTATTATTATAGGCAAACTCAGAGATCTCATGGGTTTGGTTCCAGACCACCTCAGTAAAGTGAATATCACAGTAAAGCAAGTCACACAAATTTTTTGGCTTCCCAGTGCATATAAAAGTTATGTTTAGGCCGGGCGCGGTGGCTCACGCCTATAATCCTAGCACTCTGGGAGGCCGAGGCGGGTGGATAGCTGAAGGTCGGCAGTTCAAGACCAGCCTGAGCAAGAGCGAGACCCCGTCTCTACTATAAATGAAAGAAATTAATTGGCCAACTAAAAATACATGTAAAAAATTAGCCGGGCATGGTGGCGCATGCCTGTAGTCCCTGCTACTCG
>CAUYRT010046922.1:0-28268 GCA_963574885.1 Lepilemur ruficaudatus
ATAAAGAATCCTTGTTAGGATCTGGGGCTGCCTTCTCAGGAAAATGCTTTGTGCTCTGTCTCTACTCCTTCTTTCCCCATCCGCCCCTTCCTCTTTGTCCTTCTTTCTGTTCCTTTGTTCATGCTTGTTAGGAGCCAGGAACAGCCCCTGGCCAAGGCCAGCAGGCTGATAGGAGCAAGTGAGAGGTTTGTTTCAAGGAAGGGAAGGCTGTGCTCCCTGGGGGGAAGAAAGGGGTTTGAGAACTTAGTTTTCTGATGCTTTTCGAAGACCAGGGCTTTTTGTGTTCCCCAAAGAACCAACATTTATTAAGAGTTGAGCCACATTTCCCTTCTCCTTCTTCTGAACTTTTCATGGATCCTTCTAGTTGTTAAATAGAAGTTTAGTTGGTGCCTTGAGGGGAGTTTTGTGTGCCACAAACAATTTACTTTGGATAAAATCAAATGTGTTCAATTTATGAAATTCAGCATCCTAGTTCTTACTTAAACTTTTAAATATCTTAATTTTTAAACTGCATTTATACATTTAATCTGTTTTTTGTTTATGTACTGCAATTGATTTAACTCTTTTCAGAATACTTAATTCTTACTAATTAATTCTTATTTATAAATTAAATGCATACCTATGTAAAAACCTTAGATGCTCTTGTATGTTTCAATCCTTGTATAAATGTAGTGAGATTTGAGCTTATAATTACTAATCTAGAGCAGTTATTCAATTTCACATTTTAAATCAAAATTATAAAAGTAACCTAGGCCAGATTATTTTGAACATGTAAATTTACTTAAAATACTAAGTACCCCGAGATTCCTTTAAACGTACATATTAACAACATAGGTATGATTCTTTTAAACATGAATGTATTTAATTTTTGATAGTCCACTTTGAAATTTACTTATTGACCAAGAAAACAATTGTCACCTGAGTTGCTTTCACAAGTGAATATTTTGTGATTGTCTTCTTAGCTTATGGAGATTTCTTACTGATTATGGGCATCTACTGGAAAGGGATGGGACCTTGGAGTCCTATTTATAGTCTTGAACTGGGACTTCATAATTTAAAGGAAAAGCTAGTCACAGAGCCCAGATTTCTTAGGTTCCAATCACATTGTTGCCTATGTTTTTTTTTCAAGACAGGGTCTCACTCTGTTGCCTGGAATAGAGTACCGTGGTGTCATCATAGCTCACTGCGACCTCACACTCCTGGGCTCAAGGGATCCCCTGTCCTAGCCTCCCAAGTAGCTGGGTCTACAGGCATGCACCACCACACCTGGCTAATTTTTCTATTTTTTGTAGAGATGGGGGCTAACTCTCAGGCTGGTGTTGAACTCCTGATCTCAAGCGATCCATCCGCCTCTGCCTCCCAGTGTGCTAGGATTACAGTTGTGAGCTGCCACGCCCAGCCTGTTGACTACTTTTGAAGTTGAATCTATACCTCCCACCCATTTGGGTAGGCTGCTTGATTGGATTTGGTATTTCTCTAAGATCTCAAAATGCACCCCTAACCCCCAATCTGACCCCAAGACCTTTGAATTTGCCCAAGAATTTGTCCAAATCCTGTCTCCTTTTCATATTCTTGTCTCTTAGGACCACTTAACTCTTAATACCTTAATATGATAATTGATTAAGTTCTGCTTACCTCTCATGACTTTGTCTTTCAAGGTTATTCTGCTGAGAGAAGCTTTCAAGGAGAAAGGAAGTCAGAAGAATAGGCTAATCAGGAAAAGATGGCCCTGACTTTCTTTAATCTTTTATTACCATGGAAAATCTTTCCCCACTATCAGTCTCATCCTGTGTAGCTTATACCATTGCCCAATTATTCTTGCGAAAACACAGCTCTGATGATGATATGCTTCCATTCAGAAAGCCCCATGGGCTCTCCCTTTAGGGAGAGCATTGATTAGGCCCCAGCCTCTCCTCACTTCCAGCCTCATTCCCTCAACTCCCCAGCCTGGCCCCATTGGCACTGTGCCCCGCGTGTTCCTGCCTTCTGCCTTGGCTACCTTCCCTCTGTGGGTTTTCGTTTCAAAGTCCAGGGCCTGGCCCTCACGGCACCCAGAAAATGCTTGCCAGATGGATGAGAGTGCCAGGGCTCATCCTAAGGTGCTTTAGTGCCTTAGGCCTTCCTTGACCACACCTCTCCTGCCAGGCTCCTCCCTGCTGTGCTCTCCAACCCCACTGCTCCTCTTGAAAGACCCTTCCCTCATTTCTCCTATTTATAGCACAGGGCAGTGCTTTCTCAGCTCAGGCTGACCACGGTGGAGGGCAGAGCCCAGACCATTTGCTGCACCTTATCTGTGAAGGCTGCAGGTGCGCCATTAGCCACCACCTTCCTACGCCACACTCTGCCGGAGGTGGTGGAAAACCCTCAGTCCCAGGGAATCTCTGGAGGTCTGCCCCTGACCCTCTACCTGTTTGTCTGCCCCCAGCCAATGTGTCCTATTCTGTTTCCAGGAACGGGAGCAGGATGTGAGTAGAATCATCCAGGCCCTAAACGAGTGCATTGCTGCCCTTCCTCGGCAGCAGCTCCGGAACGTCGAGGGCATCGGAGTGTCGGGACAAATGCACGGAGTCATGTTTTGGAAAACAGGCCAAGGTATGCTGGTCTCAGGGGATGATCTCATGCTGGTAATGGTCACTTACTGAGCTAGAAAAATGCTGCAAAGGGCTTTCTATGAAGAGTCTGGTTATCCTGCTGTGGGATTAGGGTCTCGCTCCTTGGAATGAAGTAACACTGGCTGTCTCCTATATTTTGTGTACGTTCCATCTTGTACAAATGCGTAACGAACAAGTGAACTGTCCACTCACAGACCATCAGCACATTATCCATGAACAGACAGAGGGAAAAGGGTGAGTTTTGTCTGATTCTACTTTAGGATTCAGCAGAGTGTATTTTCCACAGCTCTCTCTTTATTTATGTCTCAGAACATTAGTGCCAACAACCAAGAGGTTAGCTGTAGCTGTAGGAGATGCCAAGACACAGAGGGAACTCTTTTGAATGTGGGCATACTTTTTATTGTTTGTACAATCACAGATATTTATGATTTTTTAAATTCCAGGGCATATCCTTTTTATGGATTCAGGTGCTAAGCATTGTTTAGTCAGTTGTCTTATGAAGGTGCAGAGGTGGGTGACGTATTCTGTTTGGCCCCCAGGAGGAGAACTAAGCTATTAAGACAACAATGACCACTTCACATGCCAGGTGCCGTGCTAAGGACTTTACCTGTGTGATCTCATCAAAATTTCCCAACAACCTTATGACATAGGTTACACTAGAGTCACCATTGTGCAGATGAGAAGTTGAAGTTCAGAGTGTTTAGAATAATATGCTTAGGGTCATATTTTGGCGAGTGGCAACTCTAGCTTTTGAACACAGGTCTATCTGACTTTAGACACTGAGTTTTTTTTTTTTTTTTTTTTTGAGACAGAGTATCGCTCTGTCACCTGGGTTAGAGTGCCATGGTATCAGCCCAGCTCACAGCAACCTCAAACTCCTGGGCTCAAGCAATCCTCCTGGCTCAGCCTCCTGAGTAGCTGGGACAATAGGTGCACACCACCACACTGGCTATTTTTCTATTTTTAGTAGAAATGGGAGTCGTGCTCTTACTCAGGCTGGTCTCAAATTCCTGACCTCAAGTGATCCTCCTGCTTTGGCCTCCCAAGAGTGCTAGGACTACAGGCACGAACCACTGTGCCTGGCCCAGACACTGAGCTTTCAAAGGCCTCTGGTGGGCCTCTGGGGACACAAGAGCTATAGGAGGGCACAGTGGCTTAGTGAAGGAAGGAACTTCCCAACAGAATGCCCAAGGAAGGATTAGGCTCCTATAGGAGGTTGTGAGCTCCCTGTTATGGCAGGCATTAAAAATTTTTTTAAAAAATTGTAAACAATTTTGCATAGACATACAAAAGTAGGGAGAATAGTGCTATGAACTGACACATACCCATCACCCAGCTTCAGTAAAATTGACATTTTACTGCAGATGTAAGCAGAGGACGGATGGCTATGTTGGGGGATGTAGTTAAGAGGATGTGAACATTGGATTCACCCTTTCTGCCTGGAGAGTCAACAATTCAGAGTCCCCTGGGCTCAGTGTGTGGTGACTTGCCTCCCGCAGGGACTCATGTCTAGTGCTGCATCCTTTGATCACTCCCAGGTTGGGAAACCGATGCTTCTCTCCCTCCTTCCCTCCCTCTGGTCGGCCTGTTGTCAGGCTGGCTCGGCCATAGGAGCTGCTTGGCTTCAAGCAGCAGCAGGAGCAGAAGGTGATTAGGGTGTTAGAGTTGGCCTCTTAGAGGGAGTCTAGGTTGTAAAAGCTTTTTAAACTCCTTCATTTTGCATTAATGAGAATAAATGTCCTTTTAATACTAAAACCCTTCCCGAAGAGGACAGGAGAGGTCTAATGATTGTGGTCTGGTCACACGCCTTCCTTTCTGCCCATCTGCTGGGCTCTGTAACAACCACACAAACCATCAGCCACATCATTGGAAAGAGCTGCTTAATATTTCATTGAGCCAGCCCACATGCCTTCTGGGTTTGTTTTCAGTTTCTGGGAAGAAGGAAAGCTAGTGTTTGGCGACGATGGTACCTGCTTGGTGGAGTTCAGTGAAATCCTATTTGGGATCAAGTCTTGCTGCTTTTAATGGTGGCCTTAATTCAGTTTGGTTTCAGTTCCTATAACATATAAGGCCCTGTGCTAGGCCCTGGGGGAGATGTAGAAATGAGGGAAGGCAGCCTCTACCTTCCAGAACACAGTCACCACAGATGGGCACCAGGAACTTGAGCAGAGAGCTGAGTGAGTCAGTGAGGGCACAGGCGGGCAGGCTGGAGGAGAGAAGAGGGAGTGATTAGTTTCTTCTGAAAGGCCTGTGGTCACGCCAGTTTCCAGATTCCATTTCCAGGCTCAGTAAAAGCAGGAGAGAAATGAAGATCATAAAACAAAGCTAAAAGGCAAGCAGCAGACAGGGAGAAAATATTTGGCAGTGTATAGTAGACAAAGAACAAGTCAGTATGTATGCAGAACCAATAACTAAGAAAGGACAAATGGCCCTGTGGAAAAACGGGCAAAGGGTACCAACAGGTTATTCCTAGAAGAGGAAATACAAATGGCTAATAAATATGTGAAAAGGTACTCAATATCATTAGTAATTAGGAAAATGCAGATGAAAACAACAATGAGACATCATTTTCTACCCACTGGAGTGTAAGAAAGCAAAAAGTTTGGTAATGGCAAGAGCTGGCAAAGGGAGTGGAAAGTTGGTTCTTTTAAATACTGCTGCTGGTAGTGTGAATTAGCCTAGCTGTTTCGGAGTGCAGTTTGGCAGGGCCTATTAAAAATAAAATAGCTGCTATGACTCAGCAGTTCTACCACCTGGAATCTGTTCAGGGCTCAAACATGTATGTGCATGAAGAGGCACGATCAAGGTCCTTCCTTGCACCCTGTTTAGAGTGAAAAATTTGGCTTTAAACTGTATGGGACTGGTTCAATAAATGCGGGTAGGTCCATGCTGGAGAATGATGTGTAGTATTTAAAAAGAAGAAGGTTCATTTAGATGTATTGACATAGAAAGAACTCCCGAATAAGCTGTTGGATGATAAAAACAACCCCTAGAACACAAATATAATACAGCACTACTTTTTTTTTGTTTTTGAGAGTCTCACTCTGTTGCCCCAGGTAGAGCTCAGTGGTGTCATCATAGCTCACTACAATCTCCAACTCCTGGGCTGAAGCCATCCTCCTGCCTCAACATCCCAAGGAGCTGGGACTATAGGCGAACGCTATAGCCCAGCTACTTTTTCTATTTTCAGTAGAGACAGGGTCTCGCTCTTGCTCAGGTTGGTCTTCAACTCCTGAGCTCAAGCAATCCTCCTGCCTTGGCCTCCCAGAGTGATATAGGATTACAGACGTGAGCCATCTCGCCCAGCCCTACAGCACTGTTTTTTTTTTTTGAAAAAATAGACTAAGAACAATAACTTCACTCTGGAAGCCAAGGCGGATAGATTGTTTTGAGCTCAGGAGTTCGAGACCAGCCTGAGCAAGAGCGAGATCCTGTCTCTACTAAAAATAGAAAGAAATTACTTGGACAGCTAAAAATATATAGAAAAAATTAGCCGGGCATGGTGGCACATGACTTAATCCCAGCTACTTGGGAGGCTGAGGCAGAAGGATCGCTTGAGCCCAGGAGTTTGAGTTTGCTGTGAGCTAGGCTGACGCCATGGCACTCTAGCCTGGGCAACAAAGTGAGACTCTGTCTCAAAAAAAAAAAAAAAAAAAAAAGAACAATAACGAACCAAAACCCCAAACCCAAATCAATGAAACAAAACAAAATGTGTTGTGTGAGTGTAAAACCATGAGAGGGTTACCCCACAAGTGCCGACAGAGATAAGAAGGGGCTGGAACTCAGGCGGAGGGTGGATAAGGGCCTTTGCTTTATCTGTAATATTTGAACATCTTATATTGGGAATGCGTTCATGTGTCACTTGTGTCACTAAAAACTTAAAAATATATCAATTATTTGCCAATTAAAAAAAAAAGAAAGGAAAAAAGTATATATTGATCAGGTTAGATTCTGGAGGAGACTGCCTAGACTTGAGTCCTGATTCTACCACTTGTTAGCTGTGTGAACTTAGGGAAATTTTTAAAACTTCTCTGTGCTTCATTTCTCTTAAGTGTAAAATGAGGATAGTAATCACACCTACCTTAGAAGGTTATTATGTAGAGTAAATGAATTAATATTTTTAAAGTACTTTGAACAATACCTGGTACATGGTAAGCACTCTATTTTTGTTTTAGAACAAAAATGGCAGTCTAAAAATTAAAACAAAAAGGGATCAAAAAAGTTTTGGAAGCAGATAAAGGGATTGCATAAAACCTGCAGAGATGCAGCTTTAGGACTGGGATAAGAATCCCAGCTTTAGGGTTAGGGAGGAGTGCAGCCATGGGGTAGACTACCCTGAGCAGGAGCCTCCCCATTCCCGTGTCCCCACCACACCCCCTATCCCCAGGTGAAAATATGGTGCCAAGCAGATGTTTTAGATCTATGATCCCCAAAACCTTCACCTGTAACACGCCTCCCTGCTGGGCACTGGCCAGGGCTGGTAACCAGAGATTGCCTGGCAAGATCCCTCAGAGTCTTTGCCTTTTTTCTTCCATCTACCTGTAACACTTGTCCCCAGATGTACTTTTTAAAAATTTTTTTTTGTTTTTTGGAGATAGGGTCTCACTCTGTTGCCCAGGCTAGAGTGCAGTGGTGTCATCATACTGACTGCAGCCTCAAACTCCTGGGCTCAAGCGATCCTCGTGCCTCAGCCTCCTGAGTAGTTGGGACTATAGGCATGTGCCACCATGCCCAGCTAAATTTTCTGTTTTTTTTGTAGAGACGAAGTCTCACTCTTGCTCAGGCTGGTCTTGAACTCCTGACCTCAAGTGATCCTCCTGCCTTGGCCTCCCAAAGTGCTAGGATTACAGGTGTGAGCCACAGCACTCAGCCCCCAGATAGTCTTAAAAAGCTCGCTCCCTTACTCTATTCAGGTCTGTGCCCACATGTCACCCCAGAGAGGCCTTTCCTGACCACACCCAATAACTATCACTCTCTTTCCCCTTGCCCTGCTGTATATTTCTTCATAGCAACTAAAAGTACCTGGTATTTTATATTTGCTTGTTTATGTTCTATCTCCATCCTTAGCATATAAGCTTCGTGAAAGCAGTGACTTTTCCTTGTTCACTGCTATATTCTCAGGGACTCATACATATTGGACACTCAATAAATACATTATGCAGTCATGCATGTACAAATGAATGGATGTTTTATGGCCTAGAACCAAAGGGGGAGGGGCAGATAAGTCTCTTTCTTTGGCTCTTTTGGTTTTTTTTATTTTTATTTTTTAGAAACAGGGTCTCACTATGTTGCCCAGGCTGGACTTGAACTCCTGGGCTCAAGCAATCCTTTTGCCTCAGACTCCTGAGTAGCTGGGACTATAGGCACACACCACTACGCCCTGCTTCTTTGGTTCTTTTTTTTTTTTTTGAGACAGAGTCTCACTGTGTTGCCCAGGCTAGAGTGCCATGGCGTCAGCCTAGCTCATAGCAACTTCAAACTCCTGGGCTCAAGCAATCCTCCTGCCTCAGCTTCCCAAGTAGGTGGGACTACAGACATGCGCCACCATGCCTGGCTAATTTTTTTCTATATATTTTAGTTGGCCAATTAATTTCTTTCTATTTTTAGTAGAGACGGGGTCTCACTCTTGCTCAGGCTGGTCTTGAACTCCTGAACTCAAACGATCCACCCACCTTGGCCTCCCAGAGTGCTAGGATTACAGGCGTGGCCACTGTGCCCAGCCTGCTTCTTTGGTTCTTAATGAGCAAATTTATAGGAGAATATAATGGCCTTCTCTCCAAAATATGAGATCTGAGATCAGACATAGCCATGAGACAACTTTCCATGCTATATGCCCTGCTTTGCTTTGTGGCAGGCCCCATTCTGCAGTGGAGGCCCGATTCTCATCTACATCCATCAGGTCTAGGGTGTTCTCAACTGCTGTTGACTTTTCTGGACTGGCACTTGATGTCAACATTCTTTCCCCATTCTACTGCAGTGGTTGTATTTATATTGCATGGAGGTATGGGAAATGTCCCTTGTTTGAGGAGAAGAGAGAACAAAAGATACGTAAGAGAGTACATTCTCTTTCTCAAAGACTGCTGGAAAAGTCTTGGGACCATGCACAGAGTTTAGAAGCTAAAGGTTCTTATTCATCATCATCACTAACATTTATTGAGCACCCACGGCATGCCAGGTACTATTCTAAATGCTTTACATGTGTTAATTCATTTAATACATACAACCATATACACACAACACCCCCCTCCCAACCCTAACTCTAACTCTTCCTCTTGCTAGTAGCCCAAGCACAAGGTCAAGACACAGAGGCAGGCAAAGCCACTAGGATCAGGGGACAGAATTATAAGTGCATTCTACCTCTGGACTTCCAGATACAGTTGTCACCAAGATGCTGAACTAGCTCCACTGCCAGCTCTTTCTCCCAAGATCATTTTCAGGGGAATGATAAGAGAAAAACACCAAGAAAATGGGAGGACATCATGAGAAACCCTGGGGTGATGGGGCTCTTTTGAGTTGGTGTGTGTGTGTGTTGATGGTTTGGTTCTGGGGCAAGAGGCAGCCAGCCTTGCCCGTGGGAGGATAAACCAGGAGGGGAATTGCTGGTTCCTCTGGCTCACAGGGCTCTAGAACAAGTGGTGCCTGTCCCCATATCCACAGGAACTCATGTGTCTTCAGGAATAAAATCTAGGTGGCAGAGAAGAGCAGATGTCCCCCTCCAATCCAAGGCTGGTGACCTATAATCTAAGGGTCCTTATAACATTGTTTGTTCTTGGGGGACAGAGGGGAAGCCCTGAATCTGAGGAGATATTTTGTGGGGATGGATTAGCTGTGGATTTTTACCTGTGGGTCCACCCCAGGACCTATCCATCCTCCCCAGCTTATTGGGGCTGATGGGTACTGCCCATTTACAATGGCTGACAGAGTAGCCAATATTCCCAGGGGAAAATGAGGTTCCACAGGTCAGGATTACAAGACAGTTGAAGAGCACAACTATTTTACAAGGAAAATATTGTGCTGAGTTATTTGATGGACATTCTATCAGAAGCAGAATTATTAGAATTGGACACACTGAGAATTTAAAATTTGCTTGATACACTAAGTGATGTTAAAGGAAGATATTAGCAAGGACACAACAAAAGAAACATAAAAATACCCAAACAGAAATATTAGGTATGAAAAATATAATAGCTAAAGTATATAATATATAGGATTAATAGCAGAACGGATAAAAGTTCAGAACAAATTAGAGAATGAAAGATGAGATTGAGGAAATCTCTCAGAAGGAAGGAGGAAAGGACAAAGAGGTAGAAAATATCAAAGAAAAGCTAAGAGATATTGAGGATACAAATAGAAGCACTAGCATCTGAATAATAGGAGACTCAGGGAAAAATTAAAGTGGATACAAGGAAATATTTGAAGAAATAATGGAGAAAAATTTCTCATAATTGACAAAACAAGATGGAACAGCCTAGACTAAAAGAGCCCACAGAATGTCAAAAAGGAGAGATAAGGAAAACCCCACAGCTAGATAGATATATTTTGTGAACTTTTAAGGATTTCAAAGACAATGTTCGAAAAGCTTATAGAGCAAAAGATCAGATCCCACATAAAGAATAAGGAACAGACTGACATTAGACTTTTTTCAACAGCAATACTCTGTAAAAAGACTATGGAATAGTATTTTGATTATCTATTGCTGCATAGCAAACTGCCTCCAAACTGAGTGACTTAAAACACCAACCATTTTATCATATCTTGTGACTTTTGCGGGGCCAGGAATTGGGCAGGGCTCAGCCTACGATTTCTTCTCTGTGGAGTTGATGGAGGTTGCTTGTTGGTATTTGTCTGGTGGACAGAGGAGTCAGGAGGGTTCAAGGTGGCTTTACTCAATGCCTGGGACCTTGGTGGGGAAGTCCAGGCTTACTTGGCAATGGCCTGCAGATACCTACATGTGCCCTTCCATGTAGTCTCTTTAGCACAGTGGCCTCAGGGTAGTTGGACTTCTTACCTGGGGGCTGGTTTCTCCAAGAGACAGGGCTCCAGGAGGCTCGGGTGAGAGCTCAGCACTTCTTATCATCCATCCTTGGGAGTCCCCAGATATCACTTCCTCCACATTCTCTTAGTTAAGCAAGTCACCAATGCCAGCCTCAAGGAAAGAGGATTTACATGCCACCTCTTTAAGGGAGGAGTAGCAAACAGTTTGTGGCAATCAACCACAAATAGTGTTTTTAAGCATTGAAGAAAAGGAACTTAGAACCTAGAATTTATAACTGATCAAACCATCCTTCAAGGATGAGAACATAAAAAAGTATTCAGAGGCATATAGGCCTTCAGAGACTTTGCCACAGAAAGACCTACACTTGAATAGTTTCGGATGAAATATTTAAATAAGAGCAGAGAAAAACCCTGCAGATATCACAAGAGATAAATGAAGTAAGGATGGCCAGAGTCCTTAGAAAAGTTTGATGTCTAAAAATCAATTAGCTAAGACCTAAGGAAAGAGAATATATGTTGGTAATGACCCAGAATGAAGCCTCCATAACATCATCACGGTGATGGGTGGAAGGATGGAGCCAGGGGACTTGAGATTGTGCCAAACTTCATCTTTTATGGGGTGGTGGGAAATACAATATCAACCTAAAAAATGAATAAAAAGAAACATAGAAGTGGGACAAATGGAGGGAGTACATGAATTGCCCAGGGTCACACATGTGTTATGTGGTAGAGCTGAGCGCTAAATGCAGGCACTCTGCTATCGGGGCCCATGTGTGACCCAAGCATTGTCACAGGGTGATGAGTGTCCGTGCTGTGAACTCACCAGTGGCATAGTCTCAAGGGCATTCTGGTGCCCAGTCAGGTGTTCTTTTCTCCATTTTTGATAATCTCCTTTGTTCCAGGCTGTGAATGGACAGAGGGAGGGGCTGCCCCCCTGTTCGAGCCCAGAGCTGTGAGCCACCTGGTCACATGGCAGGACGGCCGGTGTAGCAGTGGGTTCCTGGCCTCTCTGCCCCAGCCAGAGTCCCATCTCAGCGTGGCCACGGGGTTCGGCTGTGCGACCATCTTCTGGCTTTTGAAAAATCGGTACGGACAACTGTTCTTTGAATCAGGTGCTGGGTTTCTAGGAGAATGAGAGTGGGCGGGGGGCCACATCGTCATCACTGCTTCTGCTGGACTGTGCCTTAGTGAGCAGGGCCTGGCACCACGTGCAGTCATAAGATCTAGATTAGGTCCAGAACTGCTTCCTTTTGCAGAAGGCTCTCTATTGGTTATCCAGTTTTCACCCAGATGGGGAAAGGAGACAGAGAGGGCTAGTGACTTGCCAAAGGTCGCGTGGTGAGTTCACAGTAGGGTCAAGCCTGCAGGGCTGCTGAGAAGGACAATGTCCTGCTATCCCAGTCTTGATGCTTCCTCCTCTGAGTCCCCTCCCCTAAGACTGACTTGGGCTGGCTTTGCTTGGAGCAGCTGGGAGGACCTCACCCAGGGGACCCAGCTGTACTTGATCCATAGCATGTGGGGTTATTGCTGCCACCTAGCTATGCCATGTCTAGTCCCCGTGGCCCACAGCTAGGTGTAGCACATGCTTCTGAGTCCCCGTTAGACCATGTTGAATTGTTTTTGGTGTGAAAAACAGCCCAGAGTTCCTGAAGTCCTATGATGCAGCTGGCACCATCCACGACTATGTGGTTGCCATGCTGTGTGGCTTGCTGAGACCCGTGATGTCCGACCAGAATGCTGCCAGCTGGGGATACTTCAACACTCAGAGCCAAAGCTGGAACTCGGAGATGTGAGTATAACGTCCTTGCAGGCTGGCTCCAGGCTGAAGGGCACCTCCAGAGCTCGAGCTTCAGTGGGGCCTTTCCCATCTGGGAATGGTGGAGGATTCCTAGAGGCCAGGGATCAGCATCCAGTGTCCCCAGCCCGTTCCAGTCATGGGTATCGGTGGGCCCAGTGTAAATGAAGCCCTGGGGTGGGGATCCCCCACGCACCCTTGTCACGCTCTCCTGCTCTGCCACAGCCACCCAGACCTCAGCTGGGCTCCCCTGTTCTCCATGACCCTGGGCCCAGCCTGTAGATTTCAAAGCACAACTTTCAATCTTTAATATATTTTAAAATAAGATTAAGGACTAGAGGTCGTAGTCTTGAGGGGTTTTAAGTTCTTTTTAAATGATCATTTGCCTTTCCAGGTACAGAAGTCCAGTGCTCTATAAGTTCACTTCCTTCAGGGCCCAAATTCTGAGCTCTGAAATAAAACAAAAAGCACCTAGTAGTTCAGGTAAAGGAATTTCTAGCATGTTTTGTAAAATTTTTAAAAATTATTTTATTTTTTAAGCCAGTAAAATTTAGCAGTGGGGGGTTGTATACCAACTTTAGTGACACTAATGTTAATGAATTCTGATAACCCACTACCATCGGACTGGTTTTGTTTTGTAAAATTGACAGCCCCATGTTCACTAACCCTGAGTGATGAATGCATCTGATGTTCAGGAAATCGACAGGTTTGACTTTGGACTGTGCTAACCAATCGTAACTTTGCACGGAAACTCCGACCGCCTCCCTTTGCAGAGTGGTTCCCTTCCAACACAGGAGGCTGGAATTGACCGCTGCTGCTTAGGCTGGTTGTTTTCTTTCCTGGAAGGTGAATCCTAAGCTTTCGAAAGCCAGTATGCACTATTTACAAAGCCTAAGTTTACGTTTTTAAAAAAGCCAAAAAGGCTGTTTGTAACAACACTGGATTCTCTCCTTCCTTCTGTGTGTGTCCTAAAGCACTTTCCCTTGCTGAGTTTCCTGCAAACAATAAAAGCAGGAAACCATGTACAGGTCAATACAGGTGTCCACATTTGTTTTACAGACTGAAGGGCTCAGGCTTTCCCGTCCACCTGCTCCCAGACATCGCTGAGCCTGGCAGTGTGGCAGGCAGAACTTCCCACATGTGGCTTGAAATACCAAAAGGGACGCCGGTGGGAGTGGCCATGGGTGATTTACAGGCCTCTGTCTATTCTTGCATGGCCCAAAGGACAGATGCAGGTAAGTTTTTTTTTTTTTCCTCTCCCCAGACTTATACTGCTACCTCTAAGCACCAGCTCTGTGTGGGGGCCCGAAGGGCACACAGAACTTAGCAGCCTCAGCATCCTGTTGGAGATCATTATAATGTAAAGATAAAAAACACCCTAATCCCTGTAGGTGAAACCGTCTGCTCAGGGAGTTTACAGGCCAGCAGGGCAACCCCTTCAAGGGCCAGTGAGGGAAAGAGCTCTCTCTAGCTGGCTGGTTTCTGTGTAACTCCGTGACTGAGAACGTATTAATAGATGAGTAGGTTAGAGTTTTTGTTATTGTGTGTTTGTTTGTTAATGAAAGTAACGTCAGATCTGATTAGACGTGCAGAATTACAGTGAGGTGGAGGCAGCAGTCTAGGGAAGGAGTTGGCAAACTTTTTCTGTAAAGGGCCAGACAGTAAATATTTTCAGCTTTGTAGGCCACGCAGTCGCTGTTGTAACGGCTCAGTTCTGCTGGTGGAGTTCAAAAGCAGCTGTAGACAATACGTACGTAAATGAATGGGCGTGTTCCATAGCTGTGTTCCAGCAAAACATTATTCATAGACAAATGTGAATGTCATGTAATTTTCATGTGTCATGAAATATTCCTCTCCTTTTGATTTCCTTTCAACCATTTAAAAATGTGAGAAGGTGCTAGTGGGATTGTAAAATGGTACAGCCCCTTTGGAAAACAGTCTGGCAGTTCCTCAAATGTCAAACGTGGAGACATACATCCAAGAGAACTAAAAACTCCTGTCCACACAACAAACTTGTACACAGATGTTGACAGCAGCATTATTCATAATAGCCAAAGAGAAGAAACAACCCAAATGTTCTCCAACTGATGAATGGACTAAAAAAATTCATCCACATAGCTAAAAAGGAATGCATACCTACCTTATGAAGACAAACTTAAGCACATCTAAATTCTAAAGAGTTTAATTGAGCGTTCAGTGATTCGTGAATTGGGGTAGCCCCAGAATACAAGGGGCTAGCACTCCACTGGGAAGGGGAAGAGGGGAAATTTCTATAAAGTATTTGCAGAAGCAAGACAAAGAAAATGATTTTGATTGGTTAATGGAAAACTAGGTTGCAGTTAGTTGGTGGTTTCTGATTGGTGCAGTTTCTTGTTTCATTTTTACTGTTCACATTGGGCTCTGGTTTGTTCACGTAGGAATTTAAAGTGCCAGAGCCACCTCAGTCTAATGGCCTCCCATTTGAAATTTTTAAAAACAATTTCCCCCTCTCATTTATTGAGATTGACTAACATCAATTTTACAACATCAGGATTATTGAGGAAAGAGTCCTTTTGTTATTTATTTCATTTTTGTTGTCCTAATCACAATGAGACCATCTGGCATACCATTGATGGCTGTCAAGGCACATTTAAGACCCTTGAGAGAATATAGTGCACCAGATTGTAATGATGACTGTCAGGAAGATAATAACAAGAAACTGGAGTATGCTCCTGAGCCAAGGTCCCCATGAACCAAACCAACTAATAGACACACACACATAAATATATTCAAGATGGGGTCTTGCTATGTTGTCCAGGCTGGACTCCAACTCCTGGGCTCAAGGGATCTTCCTGCCTCAACCTCCCAGGTAGTATAACTAATGTTTTTATGGAAACAAAAGGAAAACAAAGGTTAATGACAATAAAAAAAAAGCTATAAAATTAGTCTCCAAGTCTAGAGGGAAGTTAGTCAAGAAGATTTCTAAATTTGAGCTCAAAGCATATTTTCCTGATTTGCAGTTTGAATGTCTTTGGTGATGGCATTGGGTATTTCAGTGAACTCTCTGAGTGGTCCACACATCAGACAGGGGGGTTATCCTCTGAAAATAAATCAAGTTGTCCATCTCGAGCTTGTGGGCTTTCAGGAACAGAGCATTTCTTACCTTTAGTGACTCCAAGTCAGAAAAGTGGTAGAAAATTGAATCGAAGGAACCTAGAAGTATTCAGGATCCAGTCCAGCCTGCCAGGAAGTGACAGTTTCTACTCACTGTAAGACTGGGAACCCGTGAAGCTGGTCATTCTACACACATTCTTAAATATGACATTCCAGTCAAAGTCTCAGTAATACAGCCAATGTTTTCAATTATATCCTGTTATAAAAGAGAACAGATTCTTTCTGATCTTATACCAAAACTATAGTGCCATATACTAAAAATATTCACAAGTAGCTTTCCAAATTCTGGAGGGTCAAGTAAGGAGAAAAAGTAAATATTTCAATTTTTATTCACAAAAATGTATTTTACCAAATTGCTGCCACTCTTGGATAGTGTAAAATAAAAGGAAAAAATGTTTCCTTAAATTAAAGGAATTTAATAAAAATTAAAGAACCAGCAAATGTTTCAAATGAAAAATTATAAAAATATCATCCTTATAAGTTATTAAGTCCCATATAGTTAATTCATATTCTGCTTGGTCTTGCCTAGCAGTTTCATGAACCCACTAGTTTCCTCATGAGAATTCTGGAAATTCTTATTTATTTATTTATTTATTTTTGAGACAGAGTCTTGCTCTGTTGCCCGGGCTAGAGTGAGTGCTGTGGCGTCAGCCTAGCTCACAGCAACCTCAAACTCCTGGGCTCAAGCAATCCTTTTGCCTCAGCCTCCCGAGTAGCTGGGACTACAGGCATGTACCACCGTGCCCGGTTAATTTTTTTTTCTATATATTTTTAGTTGGTCAATTAATTTCTTTCTATTTTTAGTAGAGACTGGGTGTTGCTCTTGCTCAGGCTGGTATTGAACTCCTGACCTCAAACAATCATCCCACCTTGACTTCCCAGAGTGCTAGGATTATAGGCGTGAGCCACCACACGGAGCTGGGAGAGGCTTTCTCTGGACTCCTCTTATCTACTTAAAGACAGTTCCTTCAAAGGAACTCAACATCATCAATCCCCTCACCTACACTATTATCTTATTCTATTTTTGTTGACAAATCAGGCAAATATCAAAAATAGCACAGAAGCAAAGAAACTGAAAAAGCTAAACATGGTTCTTCCTTCTTTTTTTTAACTTCCATAAATTCATCAAACAATTCATTTTTATTGCACATATGCACCTAGGTTGGATTTATGGTTTTATGGTCTTACACATCTAGCAGAGATAGCACAAACCTGTCTTGCCAGCAACCCAGGGAAAACTGACAATTGCGAAAACATTCCTATTTTTATTTTACCCAAAATTTAAAACTAACTTTACTTACCAGAGATCTGCCTAAATTATGCGAATTTAGGCAAAAAAAAAACACGTGTGGGTCAGTTTCTATATTTCTGAAAGTTTTAGAAATAATTTACATAAGTGCTCATTTATCTCAAGCCAATTTGAATAGAATTCTTTCAAGGGATTTTATAAATTGGTTTAGTAATACCATCTAAAAAATACCACACATGATAACATACAAACATACATTTATTCATATAAAGACATAAATACGTATGGACAGAAGCAGATAAACTGCTGACTAAGAGTCACTTATTAGGAGAAGTCCAAAGGTCCTTCTAGGTTGTTGATTGCCTTGGAGTTGTTGTAAATCATATAAATTCACTATAAAATGCACCCTTCTAAAGTATACAATTTACCAGTTTTTAGTATATTCACAGCTGTAATGCCATCACCACTATCCAAATTTAGAACATTTTTATCACCCCAAAAAGAAACGCTATACCCTTTAGCAGTCACTATGGACTTGTCTATTCTGGGCATTTCATATGACTATAATTATATAATATATGGCCTTTATCTGGCTTCATTTATTCTTTCACTTTCACTTACATTTTATAGTATTTATCAGTACTGTTTAAAAAAATTCTAACTGCGAGTTTATTAGACTGTGGTGGCTCTAGCACTATAAATTCCTACACGAACAAACCTATTATTTAAAAAACGGGAAAGCCATTCTTAGCTTCTTGGCCAAACAAAAATAGAGCTGGATATGGCCTGTGGACTGTACATATTTTGCTCATTCCTGGTCTAGAGTAGAATCTAGGCCTGCTTGCCCAAGCAGGCTGGTTGAAGGATGATATAGTCACTGTCCCTGCACCAGCCTGTGTGTCTTTTTTCATCTTTGTGGCAGCCTGGGAGAGCGGGCCCACTTTTGGGGCCCCTCCTTGTTATCGAGGGGAGCAGAGAATTTGTTCATCTTAACCCAGGGTTTTCTCTTGGTCATGACATTTTTTCCCCTCTATCAGTTAGACATATTACAACTCATCTCAGTTGACAATGTAGTCAGCGTGTGGAAAAAATACAAGATTAGTGGACAGCTGACAAGGAAAGGTGAAATTCTGCCAATTTCATTTGTGCATACATGTGATAAACTCTTTGAAGATGAAGAAAGTTCAAAAACATCTTTTTCTCTCAAATTTTCAACTAAAATCAGTGCCCTAGGAAAAGATGCTAAGTTAATCCTGTGACTTTTAGTCTTCCCAGTACACCATCTCTTGCCTTATATCCCTCCATCTCAAACCAGGGATACCAGGGAACTCACGGAGGCTTTGCAGTCCAGCCCCCAGGGTTGGGATTTCAGCTCCTCACCTCCTGCGGTGTGACCTTGGGCAGGCCTAGTCTCCTCCCTGGGCCCTTGTCATCGTCCAAAATGAGTGTGACGATTGTTGCCCTTCTCCCGGGGCAGTTGTGGTGATTGACTGGGATGGTGCCCGCCAGACTCTTTCCTCCTACCCTGTGGTTTTCAAATCTTAGGCTATTCCCCCTACAGAGGGCTCCTGTGCATCTGGATATAAATGTGCTTTCTAAATGGCGAGGGGCCAGTCTAATGGGAAGAAGGTAAGAATTAGGTCCTCTCTTCACTGAGATGGTTACATTCCCTGGTTCCAGATTGTGGCTGCTGGCCCATGCTTAGTTGTGTTCTGTCCGTGGCAAAGCTGGTTGGCCCCATCGTGGACCTCTGCACCTGAGCGGACAGGTAGAGGGCCTGCTGCTTCTGGTTTGTAGTCATGGTAGGAGGCTTGATGTGGCAGAAGGTGAAGGCTATTGGCTTTCTGAGGCTTGTTGCTGCTTTCTTTGCTAGTGACCGGTGGGTGGAAAATTGAATGCTGACCTCAGTTTGTTTGGCCTCCACACAGATTAGGAAAAGCATGCTTTTTGGCCAGGTCTCATGAGAAATGGAGGAGAAGAGACTGCTGGAACTGTCCATAGGCTCTGGCCTAGAATCAGAGGAGAAAATCATCTTCTCTGTGCTGGGACTGGGAGTTTTCTCCCTGCTGGTGGGCTGGGGGTTTAAGAAGAATACCTTGGAATGAGAAGGAGGTGGTACTTGCCACAGATAAATGAAACCTCCCCAGAGAATGGAACACTTGGTCTGAGGTCTTATTCTGTAGTAGTTATCTATTGCTGTGTGACAAGTTACCCCAGTATTTAGTAGCCTAAAATAACAGACATTCATTATTTTAGGCAGTTTCTGAGGATCAGGGATCTGGGGGTAGCTGAATGGCCTGGCTGAAGGTCTCTCATGAGGTTGGATTCATGCTGGGGCTGCAGTCACCCGAAGGCTCGACTGGGCCTGGAGGATCTGCTCCTGAGCTCACTCATGGGGCTGTTGGCAGAGGCCTCAGCTCCTTGGCACATGAGTCTCTCCGCGGGGCTGCTCACAGCATGGCATCTGCCGCCCCCCAGCAAGTGCTCCAAGAGAGAGCATGACTAAGACAAGCTGCAGTGCCTTTTATGACCTAGTCTCCGAGGTCTTGCATTGTCTCTTCTGCTTCATTTTATTCATTAGAAGCGAGTCACTAAGACCAGCCCACACTAATGAGGAGGCGAATCAGTCTCTACCTCTTGAAAGGAGGAGTATCAAAGAATTTGTAGAAATATTTTTATTTAAAAAAATGTTTAATAATAATTTTTCCCCCAAGTTTATTTGTTTTTAAATTAACACATAAAATTATACTTATTTATCACATACAATATGATGTTTTGAAGTATACATACATTGTGGAATGGTTAAATCTAGTTAGTTAACAAATACGTTACCCTACACAGCTATCATTTTTTATGGTTAGAGCACAGCTATCATTTTTTGTGGTTAAAAAATGCCACTCTCTTAGCATTTTTTAAGAATACAGTACTCGTCATTAGCTGTAGTCACCTTACTGTATAATAGATCTCTTGAATTTATTTCTCATATCTAACTGAAAATATGTATCCTTTGGCCAAAATGTCCCCAATCCCTCACCCCACTTACCAACGTGGATGTATTTTTAAAACCACCACTCTCTCCCACTGCCCTTTTGTGATGAGTTAGCCCAATGGGCCTAAACTCTATATTCTTCGGACCCCAGTTCTCAACATCAGCACCTCGGTCCAGCTGGCCGCCTCCATGCCTGCGGGATTCCAGCCGGCGCAGACCCCAGACCCCGCGGCTCCAGTTGCCTACTTCCCATACTTTGAAAGGACCTACCTGGGAGTAGCAGCGTCTCTCAACGGGGGCAATGTGCTGGCCACGTTTGTCCACATGCTGGCGCAGTGGATGGCAGATCTAGGTAAGGTGTGGCCCACGCAGTGGTGAGTTGTCTGCTTGTCCTTTCCATGTGGCAGGGTCTCAGGGCTTAACATGCTGTTTCAGCATCTAGACTCAGGCCTCAGACCCCGCCAGGCCCCAGCACGTGCCTTCCTTCCTTAGGGATCTGAGTGCGCAGACTCTTTTCCGCTTGTCTTCTGAGCTGCTGTCACCTACTCTCTTTGGAGGGGGCACCGTTCCCCCTAACCTTGGCCATGGAGTATCATAACAGTCTCCCCAGCTTTCCCCGCTCCACAGTCTAACTTTCTCTGTCCAGGAGTCCCTGGGTTCTGGCATTTGAGGTTTTCCTTCTGATAACTATAGACAGCTGAAAATAGAATGATCAGACATGAATGAGTGAAAAGACTCCTGGTGTTTTGCAATATTGTAAAATCCTCATAGCGCTTATTCCTGGTGAGTAGTTCCTGACTCACTTTCTTACGAGGTTCCCCGGAAACTCTGAAGACCTGCCGCTCCCTTCCTTTGTTCCTTGGGTAGAATTTATTAGGTCTCCCTCTGCTCTGCATGTACAGATAGATGCTTCCTGACTTATAATCGGGTTACATCCTGATAAACCCATTGTAAGTTGAAAATATCATAGTCGAAAATGCACTTAATACACTTAACCTACTGAAAATCATAGCAAATCCAAAAAAATTTACTCAGATAAAGGATATTACATTTATTAATCAGAAATGGAAATATCAATACACAAAATACAAAAATAAAACTCTCGCTCTATTCAAAATGCCCTAGGTTTGCACTGTCTTCCAGAGGTCAGTGAACAGGGAGTTCTACCCTTTTGTGGTAGTTTAGAGCAGGGTCTCCCAAGCTGGCTGGCTTGGGTTTGAATCCCAGCTCTGCCACTTACTGTGTACCTTTGGGCAGATTACTGAACCCCTTTGTGTACTTCACTTCCCTCCTCTAAAAATGCGGATCATCCTAGTGCCCACCTAGAAGCACTGCGAGGGTTAAGTGAGTTACTATTAGGGGGCACTTGGAACAGTGTCTGGCCCACAGTGAGTGTGATGAAAGCATTTGTCACATAAGCATAGTGTGGTGGGTGGAACCCAGGAGAGTGGCCTCGGTTCCCAGCTCTGTCCCCGAGTCCTTACGTGGCCTTGGCAAGTCCCTTCCATTCTATGTTTCCTAGCTCCAGTGTTTTGTGGTTCTAAGCCCATGTTAGGGACACTTGGCGACTCGCAGCAGTTTCTGCCTCCTTTACTCCTGCTGATAGATTAGGGTGAGGCGGAGGGTCAAGATGCAGATGCGGAGCTAGAAGCCGGGTCTCTCTCAGGCCTGCAGTTGGTATTCACTTTCTTTCAGGTAGCCCCGAGGTCTGAGTCACGGCCCAAGCGCTTGCCAGTGAGGAATAAGACTGAGTATATTTTAGCCTTTCCATAAAAACCCTTTTGGAACCAGGCATAGTGACTCACACCTGTAATCCCAGCTACTTACTTGGGAGGCTGAGGTGGGAGGATTGCTTGAGCCCTAGGGTTTGAGTCCAGCCTGGGCAACATAGTGAGACCCCATCTCTTTAAAAAAATTCTTTTTTGAGTTTTCCCTGAAAAAAATACAAGCACATGCTTAAAAACCCAAAGCTACACTATAGGCTTTATTTGGATTTCGCCAGTTTTCCCACCAATGCCTTTCCTCTAGTCCAGCGTTGAATCCAGAATCCTACGTTGCCTTCAGTCATTGTATCTTCTTAGCCTCTCCGCCTCCTATTTGATTGATTTTTTTAAATTTATCTCCTTTTCCCATTTTCCTTATTAGCTTGGTGGCTTTACATTCTGTATCTATTCTTTTAGAGGTTACCAAACATGTTTCCTAGGATATGGAGAGATAGCCCCTGTTGTATGTTTCGTGGTATGAATACTATAAATTGGTGCAGCTTCTAGGGAGGGAACATAACGTGTGTATCTTTTGATCCAGCAGTTCCCCTCCAGGGATTCGGTCCTATAGATTTATATATGTGTGCACACATACCAGGCTAGTCACCAAGCACATGACTTAAAAAAACAGCAATATGGGAGGATTTATAGAGAGAAATAGCAGACCCTACTCCACCATTTCTAACCCAGTGCTGGTCCTGACAGGTAGTCCCTTAAACTCGTAGAGCTACTGTATGTGCTTTTTAGAAATGCTAGTCTAGTCATTGCTCTGGTTTTAACTGGAGCAGGTGTGGCAGCCAAAGTGTTGGTCTCTGGTCAGTTTTAGGGGGGAATTGGCTGGTGCAGCCCACAGGCATCAAACCGAAGGCTGCAGAGCATTTGGCTCTGTGTCCCCAGAGACATACGTGTGGTCCCTGTGCACCTCCCATCTGGGGGCAAATGGGACATGGTGAGGCCAGCAGAGTCTGCAGAGCATCTGGAGCCAGCAGCGCCAGGGCCTGGGAATGCCTGGGAATGCAGACTGAGAAGAATCTTTTGGCATGAAGTCCTCTTAAGCAGGGACGACTGGGCTGCACTGGCGAGTTGGGTTCAGGAGGGCTCATGGGCTTTTGGTTCTAGCCCTGGTATCACCTCTGCCTTCTGAAGTGTCTTGGTTCATAAGGTTCCAGTCCTTACAGAAGATGAACTGGCTTCTTGTCAACATCATCCTCTGTGTAGGTTTCCAGGCTGTAGCTTCCTTGTCTCTGCTCTGAAATGGGTGTCAGAATCTTTGATTTCTTGTTTCCTCTCCTGTGCTTTTTGTCCCTGTTGACTTCTCTCTTTTTTTTTAAATTTTAATTTACTGATATATTTTTTCCCCTTTTCCAGGTCTATAAAGATAATTTACTGATATTTTAATAGAATTTCTAGAGGGACAGGAAAGACACTTATATTCATTCTGCCATCTTTAACCAGGAGTCCTGATGATCAGATTTGACGAGTTGCCTACAATATTGCAATTATTTCTCTCTCTCTCTCTGATTCTCCAGTGCGTGTGGTTGAATGTGCATAGGTTAAATGTCCTGATGATGTGACTCCACTGTGACTCCGCATTAGTCGTTCTCAGCACTAGTGAAATTTTAAAGCAATAGTGACATCCTAGTGCCATGCCCAGAAGTGCTGACTTATTTGGCCTAGGGGTGTGGGGCCTGAGCATGACATTTTATGAAAGTTCCTCAGGTGATTCTGATGCCTGTGAATGTCGATAAGCATTGCTCTAGAACTTTCTCCTGAAAAAGCGTGGTCTGCAGGCTAGCAGCACGGCTTCCTCTGGAGCTTTGAACAAATGCAGAATCTCGGGGTCGACCCAGGCACGCTGAGTCAGAAGCTGCGTCTTACTAAGATTCCTACTTGATTCACTTGCACGTTCAAATTGGGAAGCACTGGTCTGGGCTGGTGGCTTTCCGGCCTGGCTGCAGGTCACAGTCACCTGGGGAGTGTTTAAAAATCCCAGCCCTCAGGCTGCAGGCCAGACCAGTTAGATCAGAAAGTCTGGGGATGGAGCCCACGGTGCTTTTAAAGCTTCTTAGGAGATACCAGTGTGCTGCATCAGTGACAAGTCTCCAATCTTTATAACTTTTTTCCTATTATTAAGTCCATGTTTGCATTGCCTAGGCTAATGGCAAGTTAGAGATAAAAAGTGATTCTAAGGTCAAAGTGTATTGAAACCAAAAGCCTCCTTTTTTTTTTTTTTTTCATTTTTAGAATGCAGAGCTAACATAGTGTTGAGGGGAAAAATCTGACCGGGACTCTGGCTTGACATCAGCAAGCTGTAGAATGGTCAACACTTCCTTTTCCCTGGGCCTTAGGTGCCCTGTGCGTATGACAAGTGTGGCCTAGAGGCTAGGCGTGGTGGCTCGCGCCTGTAATCCTAGCACACCGGGAGGCTGAGGTATGAGGATTACTTGAGCTCAGGAGCTTGAAACCAGCCTGAGCAAGAGCGAGACCCCGTCTCTACTAATATTAGGAAAATTAGCAGGGTATGGTGGTGCACACCTGTAATTCCAGCTACCCGGGAAGCTGAGGGAGGAGGATCTCTTGAGCCTGGGAGTTTGAGGTTGCTGTGAGCTAGGGTGACGCCATGGCACTCTACTTGGGAAACAGAACGAGATTCTGGCTCAAAAAAAAAAAAAAAAAAAGAACAAGGGTGGCCTAGACTATGAATGGTCTGGGATTCTGGGATTTCTGTGATGCTGCTAATGACTCTACTAGCAGCTGTGATGATACAAATCAGTGTATGCATTTGATCCCCTTGTTAAGAAAGCCTGGGTTTGTGTTAGGGCTCATGGTAACACTTAACGAGATATCTCCCTGAAGTCTGTCTGGGGTTTGTAGTGAGACACCTGGCCGGGATCTGGGGGAGAGTGTAGCTAGCCCGACTGTATGAATCCCTGAGCCCAGAAGCTGCCAGCCACAGTGTGAGGAGAAGCGGGAAGTAAACCTATCCGTGCCCCATGGGAATGCTATACTGTCTCACCCCGCATGAAGGGGCTGTGTGAGCTCACACAGATCTTCTCTGTTTCTGGCAGGCCTGGAGGTTGAAGAATCTACTGTGTATTCACGCATGATCCAGGCAGCTGTGCAGCAGAGAGACACCTGCCTGACCATCACCCCAACAGTGTTGGGGGAGAGGCACCTGCCGGACGAGCTGGCCTCAGTGACCAGAATCTCCTCCTCTGACCTCTCCCTGGGGCACGTGACCCGCGCCCTGTGCCGAGGCATCGTTCAGAACCTGCACTCCATGCTCCCCTTTCAGCAGCTGCAGGAGTGGGGTGTGGAGCGGGTGATGGGCAGTGGGAGTGCGCTGTCCAGGAACGAGGTGCTGAAGCAGGAGGTGCAGAGGGCCTTCCCTTTGCCAGTGGCCTTTGGGCAGGACGTGGACGCAGCTGTCGGGGCAGCTCTGGTCATGCTCCAGAAAAACCTCAACCAGAAGTCTTAGCCAACTCTTGGGCCAAACGACTGCTGTGAATTTTACCCAATTAACATTCCTAAAACCATCTCTGGTCATCCTTTTCCTGGACACTTTTGTGGACAGCTTTTAAGGAATGCTTGTCACAAGGCACCATCATGAACGAGAACTTACCCTCAAGACATACCCTAATGATGCAGCCAGGAATCACCAACCAGATCCAAGCCAGTGCCTTCTAAAAGAGACCCACCTGGGAGCTGCTGGGAAATGTGAGTGTGTGTGCACATGGGGGAGAGAGAGAGAGAGAGTGCGTGTGTGAACGGTAGCCCAGCCTCCTGGTCATCTCTGGTTCACTTGTAGACAGAGAGAAAATAAATGTGAACTTCAGACACCAAAAGTCTGGTAGCTGTGACTCCAAGTAAGAAAAGAAGAGCCACTCCATGTCCACTTTTGGATTATTGTTTTTAGAGACGTGAAGCCCAGACGTGGGTACATGCAGTGCTGGAAAAGTCCTTCCCTACTAGATTGTACCATGTGGCTGGAGGCCCCTTTCCCAGCCTCAAACTCCCCTGGGCACAGCTGGTTAGCTGGAGCACCGGGTAACACAAGTGTAATAAAGCAGGCTGGCTTAGATGACGATGCAGAGGTCTGTGCTGGCCCTTGCTGTGTGTACTGCACTTGATCTTAGCCAGAAGGCTGAGAGGCGATTGCTGCGTGTACTTACCCCCAGGTGCATTGGGGCTGCCCCAGGCCCTCACAACACAACTGGCTTGAAGGCACATCATAGGTGAGGAAACGTGGATGGCATGGCCAGCACCATTTGACACACTGTTCCCAAGAATCTGACATGGCATTGACAGGACCCTTTTCCAGGAGTGTGTCTGTGCAGCTGTGTGTTTTTATCTCTGCACACCCCGAGAAGCCTTCATGGGAAGCGACGCAGCCAGGCAGATTCCTGCCAGAGGGGGTGGCCAGTTTTATCACAAAGCACCCCTTATCCCACGGGCCCCAGCTCCTTTTTCACTTGGTGTGGGCCAGTGCTGGCCCATCGTGTGTTTGTGGCTCAGCAGAAGCATCTGTGTGAGCCGGCATCGCTGTAGGGCCCTGGAGTATCTTAAAGTCTTCCTGTGCTGGGCAGGGATGGCTGTGGAATGGCTTCCAGGAAGGGGCCACCATCGGTGCATCTGCTTCCAGATGCTCAAACGACCCCAGGCTCAGGCAGGCCTGGCTCAGAGGCACCCAGGCAACCATGAGTTTGGGAAGCAGTCATTATTTTCTTTTAATAAATGTCATTTTACAAATCCCATGACTGTCTGAAGCTCTTACAATAAGACAAATGTCTGACCATGCTTATTGAATTTCGAGTACTAAAGCTCATTCCTTTAGAGCCTTGTGTCTTTAATAAAACTCACACCTCTCTGCTTTGGGAAGACTAAGTTATGGCACAGCCATGGAGCTTGTTCCGGGAGGTTGAACATAGCTCTGGGGGAGCATTTGTAGGTTGTTCCCAGAAAAGCCTTGCCCGGGTGTTCTACCAGGACAAGCAGCTGCAGATCACTCAGGAAAACTGTATACAGTAGTCGCCTCTTATCTGCAGTTTCACTTTCTGCGATTTCCATTATCCGAGGTCAACCACAGTCTGAAAATATTAAATGGAAAATTCCAGAAACAATTTCTAAGTTTTCAATTGTACACCATTCTGAGTAGTGTGATGAAATCTCTCGCCATTCCCTCTGCCCTGCCCAGGGTGTGAACCATCCCTCTGTCTGGCAGATCCACGCTGGAGATGTTCCTTGCCTCTTACTCACTTTACCTCGGTAGCCAGCATGTTATCAGAGTGACTGTCATGGTCTCACGGTGCTTGTGTTCAAGGAACCCGTGTTTTACTTCCTGAGGGCCCCAAAGTGTAAGAGTAGTGATGCTGGCCATTCGGATATGCCAAAGAGAAGTCGTGAATCACTTGCTTTAAGAGAAAAAGTAGAAAGAAAAAAATCCTGTGCTAAGTAAGGTCACTAAGATCTCCCGTAAGAAGATCTGTGTGGGAAATTGTGAAGAAGGAAAAAGAAATTTGTGCTAGTTTAGTTGTCACACCCCAAACTGCAAAAGTTATGGCCACATTGCATAACTTTTATTATAGTCTATTGCTATAATTGTTCTAGTTTATTATTGTTGTTGTTAATCTCCTGTTGTGCCTAAGTTATAAATTAAACTTTAGCATAGGTATGTATGTGTAGAAAAAACATGGTGTGTGTATATATATATATATATATATATATATATATAGGATTTAGTATATCCTTGGTTTCAGACATCCACTGGGGGTCTTGGAACACATCCCCTGTAGGGAGATAAGGAGGGGCTACTGTAATTGTTTTCTCAGCCAGAATGAGTTATTCGCCATCGTGTTGGAGCCTCTGAGGACGGCTGTATAAGAGGGAGGGGAGTTTTGAGGGCTAACAGCGAGCCCTGTCTGCTGTCTTTCGGGGGAGCCAGGCCCTCTGACTTCGGGGGGGGCAGCCTGTCTTACACGCCCAGGGTGCTGTGGATGGAGTTTGTAAATACAAGATTAGGAACTGCATGGATGTCCTGCAAGCCCAGGCAGCCCAGCCTGTGTCCTGCGTGGCACAGTAACGCTCTGCTTTTCCAGACCACGTGTCCACTCTACCTCTCAGGGCTGAGCCTTGGAGAGTCCAGGCTTGTCAACTAACAGTCCTGCTGCCACTGCAAACGGCCTGGATCCTCTGTGGCAATGGGGGGTTGAGTCCAGCTGGCTCAAGTTGCAACCACTCACTGCTTCTGCCCTCCATCCCTGGAGGTCCCAGTGAGTGTTTAAGACCAGCATGCTCCTCAGTGGTGAACGCCTGTGCTGGCCGTTAGGGCCGAGCTCAACATCCTGAGGCTATGAGCACATGGTAGGGTTGCACTTTCCCACCTGATCTGCTTCTGCCAGTCAAACGTGAACAGTGAAATGTGTGTCACTTCCAGGCAGAAGTGTTTAGGAGCCAGCGTGCTGTGTACCACACTCCTTTCTGCTTGCCACACGTGATCAGCGGTGTCCCAGAGAGCGGAGGCTCTGTCGGGACACTGTGGGTCCCCGAGTACAGACAGTGTGGTGTGGAGCCCTCACCAGCCTGTGAGGGACACACAGTGTGACTGAGAAATAAACCTCTGGTGTTCAAGGCCACTGAGATTTGGGGGTCACTTACCATGGCATAACTGAGGTCATCCTGACCACAGCAGATACAGAAAACTGTGCCCGAGAAG
>CAUYRT010046925.1:0-16144 GCA_963574885.1 Lepilemur ruficaudatus
CACAAAACCAACAAAACCCAGCCGGGCGCTCTGGCAAGCGCCTGTAGTCCCAGCTACCTGGGAGGCTGAGGCAGAAGGATCGCTCACAGACCAGGACCTGGAGCTTGCGGTGACCCACCCTCACTGCACTCTACCCAGGACGCAGAGTGACACTCTGTCTCCACAAAAAAAAATACAAGGAAACTCAAGAGCCTCCCCCTGAGATTTTTTTCTTTCTTAACCCCAAGCCCCACCTCAGGATCAGATACATAGTAATGGCTCAGTAAATATTACTGTGTGAATGGCTGAAATAATCAAAGGTCCTTGGTCCTCAAACCTTTTAGAAAACAATTTCCATAGCAGAGCCTTGGGGTCCTCGGACAAATGCCAAAATTACCTTCTTTAAGTGCTTCTTTATGTGCTTACCTGCCTCCTGGTGGAGGGGCCTGGAAATGGAGAATTGATCCAATGACTGAATTAAACTAATAGAAATAATGGCTAACATTTGTCGAGTTGCTTACCATGTGCCAAGCACCATATTTGTGTTTTCACATATGTTCTGATTCAGTCTTCAATTATTCCATAAGGGAAACTCTCTCTCTTTCTTATAAGGATGAGGCACAAAGGATTTGTCACTTGCCATTGTCACATGACTTTTCAGCAACTGGACTAGAATTTACACTCAGGTCAGACTCCAACATATGTGTTTGAAACATACTGCCTTTGCCTCTCCACCTACAGATACAGGTTCCTGCTCATATGCCACCCAATTATTCTGACCTTCATAATAAAAAGGTAAACTGGAAGAGGTCTCTGTGGGGAAGACTGGATTCAGGGAAATTTTTTTCCTCCAGTCCCTGGAATAAACAACAGTGCTTTCTGCCACATTTAACTTTCAGGCTCAAGGCCATGGGGTCCTGCATTTGGGTCTTCCTTAGTCAGTTTGCTTTGTCCTGTCCGTGGGCAGACTTAGCCATACCTGCTATCCTTGAATAGTAACCATTGACAGTGATGGTTCCTATTCACATAGCATTTTCTTACTCATTGAATCTCTTGATCTTAGTAATTCTGTGAAATGGGAGACCAGACTTCATCCCTGTTGATAAATGAGGCATGACCGAGGTTTTCAATAGGTAGATGATGAAGCCAGGACGTGAATCCAGATCTCTCTCACTTTTTTCTAGCTACAGATTCCCTATTCTCTACACTGCCTATGTCTCTATTAATGACACCATTGGTACAAGATACCTGATTAAGTTGCTTACAAAGCTGTGGTATCTGTACTGACTATGGGGGAATATGTTACAGAAGAAAGGTGGCCAGGGTGCCTGTGTGGGGGCTGTGTTGAGAAAGTGTTGAGAAAACTTTACTGTGGTGGTTTTTTTTCTTTTTTTCTTTTTAAAGGTTGAGCTTAAGTCTTGTCTGTGTGGTGGATGGTGCTGTATTCCCAGAGTGGGGCTCCTTTTTTGTTCAATACACTGTACTCAACTCATTCTTGGGATTCTTCCTGGTGGCCACCCTCCCCACCCTCATTTCACTTTAATTCTGATTGCTTTATTTGACTACCCTCTTCACCATTGTCAGTGTCAGTGGAGGCAGGACAAAGAGAACAATGTGGGTAAGTGTCCCATTCCATACTCCTGAATGAGGCCAAGGTACTCTCTTGCCTCTGTTAGAAAAAATCAACCTGAGAGTTGGTACAGACTTGGAACAAAGGGACTCTTTTATTCAACAAACTACCATACCACTGTGTCTTACTTGCATTTCAATGAGAGAAGCCCACCAACGTGGAAGTGGGGTAGAGGAAAACCCAGAGGCAGAACTTCATTTCCTATCTGAATTAGAATCCAGCAGCCTCTGACTCCCATTACTCAACTGAGTCCCAGTTGTTTAGTCACGTAGTACCTATACAAACAGCACTTACCAAGCATTTACTACATGTTCGCCCTGGGTAAGGCACTGTGCTAGGAGTGTCACATGATTTTGACCAGTCAGACACCTAAGTACAATGGCTGACTGGGGCAGCTTCTGTTGGAATTCTGGTGCCTTGAGTTTAGGGTCTCTCAGTGATCCCAGACTTTTTATTTTAACTTGTTTTTATCGAGGAGAATGTAAGGAGGGTCAGAAAATAGCCCCACTTTATGGTGACTGAAGTCCATTGAGGGTCAGTGGCTTATAAAAAACAGCAGAACCTGGCCGGGTGCGGTGGCTTACGCCTGTAATCCTAGCACTCTGGGAGGCCGAGGTGGGCGGATCGCTCAAGGTCAGGAGTTCGAAACCAGCCTGAGAAAGAGCAAGACCCCGTCTCTACTAAAAATAGAAAGAAATTAATTGGGTAACTAAAAACATATAGAAAAATATTAGCCGGGCATAGTGGCGCATGCCTGTAGTCCCAGCTACTTGGGAGGCTGAGGCAGGAGGATCGCCTGAGCCCAGGAGTTTGAGGTTGCTGTGAGCTAGGCTGACACCATGGCACTCTAGCTTGGGCAACAGAGTGAGACTCTGTCTCAAACAAACAAACAAAAAAAACAAAACAAAACAGCAGAACTCAAACTGCTCTTAAGGGTTTGATGCTCATCACAGGTAGTGCTACCTAGTGGGTGGGAGAAGATTTCTGGGCTCTTTGGCCTCCCCTTTATTCCTCCCCTGCCCTCAGTTGTCACCATCACATTCATCCTTTTTTGTTTTTGTTTTTGAGATAGGGTCTCACTATGTTGTTTAGCCTGGTCTTGAACTCCTGGCCTCAAGCAGTCCTCCTATCTCAGCCTCACTGCCCAGCCACATTTCATCCTTTTAAGACCTCCCCCAAATCAGCCATTTTATAAACATTAAATTTATATATGAGCATCTATTCCAGACATGTTGGAATATCTACTAAGTGTAAGGCATTGTGCCAACACCTGAAAGCACAGATCTTTTCCTTTCCCTGTGTACCTCTCCTGCTCAGGTCTGCCTTTTTGAGCATGGGACCAAATCCCTCTGCTCTTCCTGGACTTGAGCTTCCTTTTCCTGCTTCCAAGAGCAGCGGTTTCTAAGCAATTGTTGCTAGCTAACCAGCAGTGTCACCAAACAGCTGTGCCTATTTTCTTCTAACACACTCACTACTACTAGTCTTCCTCTGTTCTAGTTGATGGCCAGTGATGTGACTTTGAGTGGGGTCTCCTTTGGGCCAAGGCCACCTAAGGCCATAAGCTGGCCATTCAGTCAAATTAGTCCTTGGCCTATCCTGGCTGCCTTCTGCAAGGGGGGGAGGTAGGGAAGGAGTCAGCTAGCTGAGCCTAGGCTCCCAGCCAAGCCACTTTCCTTCTGCTTTAGGCAGTCTGTGTACTTATTCAGCAAGCATTTATTAAGCACCTTTTGTGTATACTCAGAGGAGAACTCCCCCTTAGAGAGAGAGCAGAACAGAGCCCCCTTGCAGGAGCCTGCCATCCTTAAAGAGCTCTTATTCTCAGAACCTTTTCCCTTTTGACTGGAAGCCCGACATCCGCTGAGCTCCCTGATGGGAGGCAACCGGAGATGGGAACAAAGAGACTGTTAACATTAATGAGGCGCATTGAGTGGGTATTTCCGCAGTCTCCAAAGGAAGGCAGGTTTTTCCTCTTTCTTTTTGGAAAGTGACAGCTGACATGGACAAAATACAGACTATTTTTGTCTCATAGGGCTTAAAGATGATTTCTTCTCAATTCCCTCCTTGCTGCCCTGTCATTACCATCATCTCCCACAAGCAAATAAATAAAGCCTTTTGATCTTCACCCAGTCAGGCATAGTGTAAACTGTAAACAAAAGTGAACTTAACAACATGAGGATGGGGGAGAGATGTTGGCAGCTTATTCCTCTGCTTCTGAAAAAGAAGCATCCTGTCCACTGTGCCAGGATACCCACCCAGTGGGCATGGTCCCCAGCTGCCAAGGCACAAGAGAGGGAAGCCTCCTTGGCCACTGCAGACTGGAGAATAGTCATTCTGGGTTCCCTCTTTACCTGAGTGTCATGGGGAAGGGACTGAATGGCCACCAAGGGCCCTGACAAGCAGCTCTGCTTAGAACCTTCAATCCCCAGGCCATCATGGGCTGGTAGGTACTTAGAGTTCTAGCCTGTGCATTTCTGTGTAGGTGAAGAACTCTTGGTTACCTCTATGAGAATTGGCCAAATTCTGGATCTCCAAGATGTGACGTGTTGGAAGATGTTTTGCTATTCTCATCTTTAGTTATCTCATTTATAAAATAGGAATCATGACGGTACCTGCCTCCTAAAACAATAATGAGGATGCATTGCGATAGCCTATCACTTAGCACAGGCCTATCTTGCTATAAGTACTTACTAAATGTTGACAGTGCTTGGCATTGTGAGGGCTGAGGCCAGATCTAGAATGAAGACTATGGATGACAGCTTGGTTATTCCCTGCCCACCCCAAGCCCTCAAAAGGGGTGTCTAGAAGGGCTGGTTGGCTTGGCACTGATGAGCTCCCTCTCCCTCTTTGTGCTCTCCTTCCCATTCTCTCTCTCTCTCTAGGGGACACTACACAGAAAATGAGAACTGCTCACTATCCTACCCCAGCCGAATTGGACGCGTATGCTAAGAAGGTCGCAAACAACCCACTGACTATAAAAATCTTCCCCAACAGTGTGAAGGTTCCCCAGCGGAAACACGTTCGTCGTACTGTGAACGGCCTGGACACATCAGCCCAGCGCTACAGCCCCTACCCGACGCAGGCTGCCACCAAGGCAGGCCTGCTTGCCATTGTCAAAGTGCCAGCCAAAAGCATACTCAAGGACTTTGACGGCACCCGAGCCCGATTGCTCCCTGAGGCCATCATGAACCCCCCAGTGGCGCCGTATGCTACTGTGGCACCCAGCACTTTAGCCCATCCCCAGGCCCAGGCTCTAGCCCGCCAGCAGGCCCTGCAGCATGCACAGACCCTGGCCCATGCCCCTCCCCAGACGCTGCAGCACCCTCAGGGTATCCCGCCACCCCAGGCCCTGTCCCACCCTCAGAGCCTCCAGCAGCCTCAGGGTCTGGGCCACCCTCAGCCCATGGCCCAAACCCAGGGCTTGGTCCACCCTCAGGCCCTGGCTCACCAGGGTCTCCAGCAACCTCCCAATCCCTTACTGCACGGAGGCCGGAAGATGCCAGACTCAGATGCCCCCCCGAATGTGACCGTGTCTACCTCAACTATCCCCCTTTCAATGGCGGCCACCCTGCAGCACAGCCAGCCCCCGGACCTGAGCAGCATCGTGCACCAGATCAACCAGTTTTGCCAGACGAGGGCAGGCATCAGCACTACCTCAGTGTGTGAGGGCCAGATCGCCAACCCCAGCCCCATTAGTCGCAGTCTGCTCATCAATGCAAGCACCCGGGTGTCGACCCACAGCGTCCCCACACCAATGCCTTCATGTGTGGTCAATCCCATGGAGCACACCCATGCGGCCACAGCCGCATTACCTGCTACAGGTCCTGTCAACCTGCCTACAGGCATTTCTCGAGCCCCAACTGGCTACCCTAGCGACCTCAAGCCAGTCACCTGGAACCAGCACCAGCTGGCCCACCTACAACAGATGTGCAGTGAGGCTGGTGGAACGCCAGCCCCTGGCCTGACAGGCAAGCATGCAGCAGGACGCGAGTTGGCAGGGCCTGGCTTTGTGGGCAAGGCCCCTGCCTACCCGCAAGAACTCTGCCTGGCACAGTCCTTTCATCTGAAGCCACCCATGGAAAAGCCGACCCCATCCCCACCGGTCAACGGCTTGGCAGCCCCACTGGCCTACCCCAATGGTCACTATTTCCAACCCCTGTGGAACAACATTCTGCCCACTCCCAATAGCGACAGCTCGGGGTCTCAGGACCTCACCATGCCGTTCCACGGTGGGCAGCCCACAGGTGCACCCCTCGACTGTGCGGCAGCTCCTGGTGCCCACTACCGAGCAGGGACCGGGGGCGGTCCAGTGGCAAGCCAGAACAGCTTGATGCAAACAGTGGATTACCTAAGTGGGGATTTCCAGCAGGCCTGCTTCCGAGAACAGAGCCTGGCCATGCTGAGCAAGGCCCACCGAGCCCCTGGCAGCCGAGCCCCTGATCCCACAGATAGTCGAAGTCTTCATATTCAGCACCCAGGGTATAGATAGGTAGCCCTGGTGCCCTCCACATACAACACGTCATACATCACCCTCCTAGTTTAGTCTTACTTTTAAGTAACTGGATAGTTTTAAAGTTTCACTGCTCCAATGTGATCATTCTTAGATGTCTTAAGACAGGGAATTTGGTGAGATGTAATTGGGGGCAGAAGGGGTCTTCTCATCTTCCTCTCAAGAAACTTTTGTTTTTAACCCCAACCTAACCCCCCAGTACCAGACTTTTCTCTCTGCTGTCTGCCTCTCAATCCTTCCACCTTGGCCATTTCCACCTAGCTTGAACCTCTACCTTTTTTCCTTAGGACTGAGGTGTGGATTGAGGGAAGGGTCCCAGCTGAAGTAGCTGTAAGTGCCCAGGCCCCTAAGCCTGGCCTCCCTCACCCTCTCTGGGACTAAGAAGCCAGACTTCCTAAGTGCTCTGGAAGCTAATTCCTCATTTGCCCAAAGATCTCAAAACTGACCCAGTCTTTTTCTCCTTCCACTTCGTTTCCATTCCTCAAGGCTTTGTTTTGCGTCTACATTGATCCCAGAGCCACTGCACTGTCCTTGCTATGCTTGAATTCAAAGGCATCCTATAGGTATTTGGCCATAGCCTTGAGATATGGGGAAAAAAATATCTGTCTTTGTATTGGCATCTTGGTTCCTGACTCCCCTTTCTAGACCTAGAGAAACAGTCATCCAGTATAGCCACGATCCCTTTCTCACTGTTGCCTCTCTCATGACTTACTGCTGTTCTCACCCTGTACCCTTTCACCCTCAAAAAAACACTATCTTGCTTAAGGATTTAGGTAGGTAAGTGATGATCACATTGGAGTTTGGGATTAAAAACACCAAAAAAAAAAAAAAAAGTTAAAATGCATTTGGTTCTCTACACTGGCTAAGAATATTGCTCTACACTGTAAGTTTTAAATGTCATGTTTCTGTATGAATGTAGTGTGGGTTTGAGTAGCATTGTGTATGAGTGGCCCCACAGGTACATTCACCCTCTAGTAGTGCAGCCCCTCAGTTTAATGAAGAAAGGAAAAAAAAAAACAAAACACAAAGCCTTAAGCTCTTTGAATACTTCCTTTACCAAATGAGCATGGTTTTAACAGCTGGAGATGGGCCTACATTGGAAACTGCCCTTTGCCCATTTTTAGAGCGTACCCTCATCCAATCCATGCTCGACATGTCTCATTCCCAAGTGACAATTAGTTGGCTAGAAATTCAACCCTTTTCTGTAACTTTAGATTGTGTTTTGTTGTAAATTTTTGCACCCTTCTTTTGTTAAAGATGCACAATTGGGCTCTTTTTTTTTTTTTTTTTTAAATCAAGCCCTTACCTTTCCTCTTGTCTCCTGGGGAATGTGAATTGATGTTCTTATTTAAGATTTTGGGTTTTGTTTACTATATTATCCACTGTTCTTTAGCCAGAAATTCTCTAGTGATCTGAAGCAATGTGACTGAAGACCAGTTTTTAAATTATGTATTGGCAAGTTGCCTTATATTTAAAAAGACAAAAAAAAAAAAAAAAGGAAAAAATGCCTGATTGTGTTATGCCAAATGATAGCAATGAAGTCCTAATTTATTGTTCCCGATTGTTTTCCTGCTGTCTGTGAACACTGGTACCTCCCTTTCCCTCAGCCCTCAGGAGCACCTGCAGCTTCTGGTCTAATACCTTCTCCCAAGGTGTTGGCCACCATCTCACCCAGGGCCCTCTTCCAGTTCCTGCTTTTCTGGGTCAGATTTAAAGAGCACCACTGTCACCCCTTATCTCTTGCTTGATCTCCAAACCAGATATTCTTGCTGTAATTTCCCCCCAATGCCTCTCCCTAAAAGGTGAGCTGCCATTTTAGGAAATCAGACCAGACACCAACTTGGGGGCTTGTGAGTTGAACAACCTCAAACCCATCTCTTCCTGTGTAGGGGTGCAAGTCTCTAAAGCTCTCACTCCCACCCCTAGTCTGCATGGAAAATGTACTGTGATTCCCCCGCCCCCCAACTACCTTCGCCTTTGGTGTGAGATGTTTCCTAGTTCAACCTGAGTCCCTCTCCTCCCTCTGCCAGCCAACCCCCAACCAGCAATAAGGGTCCAAGCCAGGGCCTCCTGTCCACACTCCCTGCCTCCATCCCATGCTACCCCTAGGGAATACCTGGATTCCCCACTCTATCCACATACTGTAGCATTCATTCTCCATCTCTCTCACCTTCTCACCTGTGGTGGTTTATGGGTGTGATGGGGTTTTTAAGATTATTATAAACCAGTAAAAGAAAAAACAACTCACTTTTTGACCTTGTCCTATTCGTTTAATGCTGTGAATGTTTGATATAATTTTTTCTTAACAGTTTCTAACATGTCTCACTAGAAGGGGAATGATTCCTCATTTTTAAGAGGGGAACACATATTGTATTCATCCCACCCAGAAGCCCTCCCCAACCCATTATCCCAGACCAGGTGTTGTGTTGATTGTAAGTCATGGGTAGATGGTTCCTTCCATCAACCCCTGGGGATTATCCAGCTGGCAGGTTCTTTCCCCAGGCACGGCTGCTAGGGCCTTAGTGTGAAATCTGATGGGTAAGTATGGTCTGCTGCCTTTCAGTGAAGGCCCACAGGGTCTTGCCACTTTCACTCCAAGGGCCGTCAGTCATTGAGAAATGGGGATCTGGTTTGCTAATAAGCCAACCTAAAACTTTAAACCTCCCCTTCTCCTGCCTCCAACATTTTGGAATTTGTGTGGGCCTGTGACGCAGAGGTGGTTAATAGGTGCTATAATCTGCAACATAGCTGACCCTTTTTGGCTATTCAGATTTTTTTTGTGTTGAGTGTTAGAGAACTTTCCCTTTTGTCTGCAGGGGAAAAATAACCAAAAGAGCCATTTCAGTTTTTTCTGCTGAGTTTGGGTTTGAGCTAAGAGTAATGAGGGAAATACTGACTCCACAGGATGTGGGATTCAAGGAGGATAGAATCAGACCCTTGGTAGCAAGAGTCAGCAGGTGGCTTCTAAATGCTGATGGAGTCCTTAGCATGCCTTTTTGTGGAGTGCCCTTTTGTGAAAGTGCTTTTCTTCCTTTATTGCCTCACACTGCCCCTGTGAAAGGAAGCCCTCTTCTGCCTGTGTCACGTAAGACCTACAGTCAGCCTAAGCTCACAGAGCTAGAGTAGATAGGTGAGCCCAGCTCTGCCTTGAGAGTGAATGATTCCTGGGCTGAGGTAGGTGCTTGGGGAGTCCAGCTCACACTTTGATACAGAACTTGGCCTGAGTTCCACAAAGTTAATTATCACTGGCACTGGAATGAGGACCAGGCCTGCCAGGCTGGCTGAGTATGAGGTAGATTGTAAGGCCCTATGGTTGCATACAACTCCAGGAGGCACCATCCAGTCTGTGAATCATGCAATGGCAGTGTCCTGGCAGCAGAGGGAGGCAGGGTTTGATCCAGGTGTCTAGTGTCTTTTGAGATGCTGGAGGGGTGGGCTGCCTGTTGCCTAGAGGCATTGCCTCTGCCTGAGGTTTTCCCTACCAGTTTTCCAGGCAGCACTGTACCAACATAGCTTATTTGCTAAGGGGCCCATCTCTTATTTTCTATTTTTTTTTTGTATGGGAGAAGGGGTGCAGACCTTCCATGCCCTGCCTGGGTGCACTGCTTCCAGGAATCTGCTTGTTATCGCTGTCCGTAAGCTCCCAGTTCACTTAATCTTTACAGCAAATCTGGGTGAGCAGGCTTCATTTCACTGTGCGGTACTGATGCCCCATGCCAGAAGCAAGCATAGCAAGGACTCAAACCCAAATCTGTTGCCAAAATTAGAGGAAACTACACATCTAGGGATTGCTGGAGCTTTTAAAATAGAATCCAGGCCTTTCCCTGACCCAGCTGAAGGATCACTGTTATAAGTTCATTTACTCCTCTGTTCCCATTTCAGTGATTAAATACGGATGATCACAAGCACTCCCTTATAAAAAGCAAATGAGATATGGATGAGAAAATCCAAGTGTCTTGCACATTCTGAAAGCTCCTTTGCTCAGCTTAGTGCCTGGGTGTGGGCTGGGGTCAGGTCACATTCATGTAGCATTTATTCTGGGCCAGGAACATGCATTGTCTCTAACTTCACTACAGCCCACTAAGATAGGTCCTTTTATTATGGTGATAAAAGCTACTTCACCTGTTGTAGTAAGTGAAAAAATGCACATGAAGTGCTTAGCAGTGCTGGTAGCTATTATTGTTAGTCCCAGAAAGACCTGGCTAGGGCATAGGCACTGTTTTTGGTGGGTATAGACCAGGGACTCCAGCCTTATAAAATGTCCAGGCAGGCCATGCACTGCCCCCATCTGATCACCAGAGGGCAGAGGCAGGCAGCTGTTGTCCACACAAATCCTTGATGCAGTTCCCCAGTCACACACACGAGGGCGACCCAGCAAGGTCAGCTGGATCCTGGGGCCAGACTGGCAGCAGCCCTTCTCTGACTGGTCCTTTGCTTTCTGTCGGGCTCAGCCTCCCAAGGCCCTAACCAATCCAGATGAGTCAGGCTGGAACCAAGTTAATAAATACAATTCAGGATTTATTAAAAATCAGGGCTCCCTCGCTGTGCCCTCCTGGCACTAAGGAAATAAATAACCAGAGGGGGCACAGCTGGGGGAAAGGGGAAAAGAAACCAGATCTCAAGATAGATTTTTAACTACTCCTCCCCCATTCCCAACTTCCCCCTCTTATGGCTCTTGGGAGATAGCACCTGAGCAGGCACCTCAGTCCCGGTAGGGTGTAGCCGGCACCAAGGCACGTCTGCCCTGCCCAGGAGGGGAGACAGGCCCTGGGATCACTTGTTTCCAGCCCTTGACCCCAAGACCTGCTCCCCTCAGGGGCCAGGGCTGAAGCACCAATTGGAGGCACCTGGGGGCGGAGGGTGGCAGGGCAGAGGGAGGATGGGGTAATAGAACCTAGGCAGCGGAAGCAGCTGATGGGGGACCGGCCCCTTCTCCAGGTTCAGCCAGTGCCTGACTGAGGTCATGTCCCATCCCCCTTTCCCCCCAAGCCCTGCCTGCACTCAACTGAGGATCTTGCGGGGCAGTTCGACAGAGGCTCTGATGAAGACAGCATCATCCCGCACATAGTTTCGCTTTCGGATGTCCTGGTGGGAGATGAACTTGGGGTAACCAAAGCCCAGAGAACTCTCATCCAGGGAGCCCCGCCAAGTGCCAGGCTTTTGGAAATTCTTCCAGTTTGGGTCAGGGTGGAAGGTCTCAGTGACATGCTGCGGTTTAGCCAGCCCAGGGTCGCTCTGATCCAGCAGGGAGAAGGTGACACGGCGGGCAAAGGGCCACTCAAGGAGATTGTCAAAGGCACCTGGCAGCACTCGAATGTAGAGTGAAAGATGTGTGCCCTCGCCACTGCCATTGCCATTGAGGAACGCAGACACCTGCAGCTTGTAACCATACTTATGTGTGTAGAAGGCTGGGCTGAAGCACTCGAGGTTGGGCTTGGCCTTGGCCTCCTGTAGCCGTCGCCCATAGCTGCCAATCTTCCAGATGAGCACGCCATCACTGCCCACCGACAGCTCCTCCAGCTCTCGCCGCAGCTCCTGCAGCTCCTGCCGTTGCCGGCTCACCAGGGCGCACATCATGGCCAGATGTGGCTTCACACTCTCCTCCACATGCCGCGCCATTGCCAGCTTAGGGCACTGTTGGCAAAGCCCCAGGCCATGAGGGAAGGGAGGAGAGTTATCAGTAGAAGACTCAGAAGAGAGGACAGGAGTGGGTATGAGGTAGCAGGAACCCAACTCTGAGTGAGGGAGACAGGGTGCAAGGAGGAGGCTGGAGCTAGCCAGCAGGAAAAGGACTGAGGGCTTCAGAGCAGCATACCAAGGCCTAAGTGGCATCAGGAAGTCTAGCCTCCGTCTAGGGCTTAAAGGGCAAAAGAAAGGGCTGACAGGAAGGGGAAAGGGCAGCTCACCCTGTGCTTGCAGCCGGAGTCTTTGAATGGGCATAGCACCAGGGCAGTGCTGCAGCTGTCCTTCAGATGGCCTGGCAGGTCCTCCCGAGCCACGGTGCCCACACCACACTGGTTGGGGCAGGGAACAGGCAGCCTTGGGCACTGGTACTGGTGGCTCTGGGGCCGCAGAGGCAGAGAGACAACAGTCAATAGTCTGACTCCCTGTCACCTGCCCCGTAGCCCACAGCTCAGGAAGGGCCTCACCTGGATGGTGTCAAAGACGAACTCCTTAGTGCAGTAAGTGCAAGGCTGGGTGCGCTTGGGGCACTCAGAAGTGGCATGCTGGGCCAGCAGCCGCCGCATCATGCGGGCACCACACTTATTCTCACAGTACACGCTCTCTTGGGGGCACATACCCTCGTGGCTCTGTGGAAATGCCAGAGACGCTGAGTTAAGGGATGTGTAGGCTATCAGGTGCCCCACCCCCTCCTGCCCTCAGCCAGGCCTCACCCACCTCATAGGCCTCCCCACTGAAGTCACAGCCACAAAACTCGCACTTGAGGCGCCGCTTGGGACAATCATGCTGCAAGTGTGCAGGCAGATCACGGCGGCTCAGCTTGGCAGGGCAGCGATTGGGGCAAGGGACTACATTGAAGCTGCAGGTATTCAGGTGGCCCTGGTGGGAAGAGCTGCGGTTAGTGCCTGCCAGGGGAGGGGAAGTCCCAGCCCCTCACATCAGAGCCTCACCTGCAGATGACGAAGTTGCCCACTCCAGCGGCAACCCTCCTCGCTGTGGATGCAGCGGATAGGCAGGCCCAGTACCTGTACTTCCAGCTCCGGATCTGGGTAGATCTGGGGGCAGCGATGGGGGGAACTGGCCAGGGTCAGAGCCTGCTGCAGTCCCCAACCCCCACCCCTACCCTAATTGGGATGGCTCTACGTTAGTGCCAATAACAGCCTCTTAGGCTATTTGCCCCCCTGTGTCCAGAGATGAAGGGCACACAGGTGGTAACTGCTCTGATGCTAGATCCCAACATGCCCACACATGACACTCCCTTTGGAGAGGCAGCCAATCAGCCTGCTCAGTCCCAGGCTGTCCCTCAATGCTCTGTTTCCTTCCCCCTGGTGAAGGGGTCCTGGCCCTCAGCCACAGGTCTGGCTTGCCACCGGAAGGGGAGGGAGCACTTCTTGTGGGCACAGAGCAGCTCTGTGTACCCCTACACAGGCTGGGCATCGTGCCTGCCCTCCAGGGCAAACACGGGCCTCCGTCTGCAAACTGGCCTGGTGGGAGGGAACAGGCTACCTTTGTGGGGGCCCATGATCCCAAGGCTCTGGGTTGACATTGGCCCTGAGCCCGCTGGCTGCCAGCAACTCCAGCCTCCACCAAGGGCAACAGCCTGTGCCTCTTCCTGGCAATGTGCACTCACCTTGGCATAGTCCAGAGGAAGTTGATCCTCAGGGCATTTGAAGACTCCTTCACTGAAAAGGGGGAGGGAGGCAGGGTCAAGCCTTCCCATTAGGGGAAGGAGTGTCCTGGGCCCCACCCCCTCAATCAGAGCAGTCTCCCTCCCTCACCAGACCGGTTCCCAACTGGCACCAGCTGAGACAAAAGGCCAAGCAGAGGCCTAAGGGGACTCACTTCCCCAGGATCCCAGAAGATCCCAGCCCCTGTCCTGGGAAGGGGGGTTCTGGGCCCAGCGTGGCAGACAGCTGCCTCAGACAGCACTTGGCCAACAGGTGGCAGCTGGCACCCCATCCCCCCCAGGATAGCAGCTGGACTGGGAAAGGAACAGGCTGCCCGGCTACCCCTCCCCGTTGGTTTTCATTGGTTGGTTTTCACCGGCTGAGCTGAAAGCTGATGGGGAGGGGTAACAGGGATGGGCTGAGATTAAGTGCCAGGGCTGCCCAGCTGGGGAAAGGTGCCCTGCCAAGAACCAGGGCAAAGGTCACCTTGGGGCCACCTAACCCTATCCCTCCCCTCCTCCTTTAAGGGTGTGTCTCCTAAAGGAAAGAGGAAAGGCATGCTCCCTGGCACTTGTTTACACTCCTGACAAGCCTCTGAGAAGGGTCGAGATGTCCCCATTTTATAGGTGAGAGAACAGAGGCTCACAGGTGAACCAGCATCTGGATATGTCTGTCTGATTCCACAGCTCAGACAGGCTCTACTACACCATACAGCACACAGAACAGAGGCTGCGGTAAGAAAAAGTGTCCAGGCAAGCACAGGCAAGACTCTGGTCACTGCTTAATAGGTTTCTGAAGCTTGTTGACCCTGCCCACCATGCCAGCTGCCCTCCTTCTGCACCAATCCCCACCTGGCTCTCAGCAGCCAAGGAGCCTGTAGGCATGCTTCCTCCTGCCAGCATGCCCTTGCTGACCCCAGCTAGGACCAGTCACACATGCCAGCATGGCTCAGACAGGGCAAGGGCTCAACTAGCAGGACTGAAGGCCCTTGGGCATGGCATTCCTGGCAGGTCTGAGTCAGGTAGGTGGGAGGCAGGTAGGGATCAAGGTGGAAGCAGAGGCCACATGGCAGCCCTGTTCTGAAGGCACTTTCCAGGGCCTGGGTAGCCCGTGCCCAGAGGATTTCTAGCACCCACCTCCTCCCCCGACCCACTACCACTGGCCATGCCACCAATGTCAAGTACAGTACATGCCCAGGCACTGAAGGGGTGTGCCTGTGCCCACAGAGCAACCGGCCTTCCTGGATCAACCTGAGTAATAGCCCTGGGAGGAGTGGGGAAAGAGGGGTGGGCCAGGGGAGCGGGGGTCCACTTGGCTGCTTCAGGAATGTGCTGACTTGGTGGTTTTGGAGACAGGGAGGGGACTCAGGCAAGTCCCTAGGCTTCAGACAGAAACTAAGCCTCCAGCTTGGGGCCCAGCCAGGAAAAAGGTTCAGCCAGGGCTATGGACACCCTTGCATGTAGGGTAGGGTGTGATGGTGAGGGGCAGAGCCCACCCAACCAAGTCAGAGGCCTGGGCAGTGCAGCCCAGGCACTGGGACAGGGGCAGAGGCTGCTCCTGGCTGCACAGTGGAGGCCCAGGGAAGAAGACAGGATGGGGGGAGGGGGCCATGGGAGAGGAAGAGGGGATTTCCGGGAGGGGGAGGGGCAGAAGCTGCAGAGAGGGGGCCTAGGAGGTGGTGGAGGGGGACGTGCCTGACAGCCCCCTCCCTCACTCCTTCCCCAAGGCAGTCAGGGTGGGTCAGCTGGGGTGGGGGGAGTGGCTCAGCTGGCCTCATCTGGAAACCAGAGGGCTGGGGAAGAGCCGTAGAGGAGACAATGGGACTGTGTGTCTGGAGGGGAGTAAGTGTGTACACTGCAGGGAGGAGGGAAGACGGTGAGGGAAAGGGAGGAGGGGGCCGCACAGCAGCTTGTGTAGGAGCATATGTGAGGGCAGGAGCCGGCCCAGGCTGTGGGGAACAGAAAACAAAGGGCCTGCTGAGATTTCCGCCAGCTCGGGCTGCCGAGGACCAAAGGAGGGAGGGAGCACTGAAGGCAAGAGCCCCCGAGGTGCTTTCCCTGCCTGGGCCCCTCGATCTCCTAGCAGAGCCAACAGCATCCTGACAGTGCTGACCCAGCCTTCCCCTGCGCTCTGGGGACATGACCTCCCCAGGAGTGGAGGCTCCCTCATGTTGCCTCCCCACACGCGGGCCTGAGCAGTAACCCGCGTGGGCAGGAGACACGAGACACCACAGGGCACCCTGAAACCTGATGGATGCCCAAGAGCCAAGTGGTGACCCAGGGTCCTGAGAGGGAAGGGGGTGTTCCGTATCAAAGAGCGTGCGACCGCCTCCTAAACGATGTATTGATCACCCGCCTTACTCTAGATTCCGGGAGAGGGGAGAGACGCCTAAAGGAGTCCTGCTTCAGGGGAGGATCGTACCGTCACAGTCCTCCCTCTATTGTGTGATCACAAGCAGCCCGGACTTAAATCCCAGTTAAGCCTTCAAGTAATTGTGTGACCCTGGGTCAGTCGCAGCCTGCCTTTGAATCTCATTTCATCATCTGGGAAATGGGAGGACAATAGCTGCCGTTCTCGGAACGTTCGAAGCAGCAGAAGAGGTTACATGGGTGAAAACTGTGGAGGCTTAAAGTGCCGCGCGGGAGAGGGTTTCGTCCTCTTCCCTGAAGGATTCAAAGT